>BRDA01091697.1:0-55799 GCA_036984385.1 Crenuchus spilurus
ATATATATATAGTAGTCACAAAAAGTTTAATGCAGTAAATGCAGTACTTTCCTGTCCATCAACCATTTTTGTTTGCCTTCTGTTTGGTTTCACTTGCATTTACTATCAAGCAGGGTTTAGTTTCAGGTTTCAGTAATGCTATTATAACATGAAAGTCAATGACATAAGTACTGTCTACTGTAATGACAACCATGCATGCAAAGTTTAAATATAAAGTGATCAAACATTTTTAAATATTTTCAATTTGATCATTTGATCATTTTATTCTACAGTATTTTACTGTAGGGTGCATCTCATAAGGACAATAAGTTCTAAAAGTAGATAAAGAGAACCCAGTTAAACAAATGAGACACAAATATTATACTCTGTCATTTATTTATTGAGGAAAATGATCCAATATGTCATATTTGTGAGAGGCAAAAGTATGTGAACCTCTAGGATTAGCAGTTAGTTTGAAGGTGAAATTAGAGTCAGGTGTTTTACATCAATGAGATGACAATCAGGTGTGAGTGGGCACCTGTTTTATTTAAAGAACATGCATCTATCAAAGTCTGCACTTCACAACATGTTTGTGGAAGTGTGTCATGACATGAACAAAGGAGATTTGTGAGGAGCTCAGAAAAAGAGTTGTTGATGCTCATCAGACTGGAAAAGGTCACAAAACCATCTCTAAAGAGTTTGGACTCCACCAATCCACAGTCAGACAGATTGTGTACAAATTGAAGAAATTCAACACCATTGTTACCTCCTCAGGAGTGTCGACCAACAAAGATCACTCCAAGAGCAAGGCGTGTAATAGACGGCGAGGTCACAAAGGACCACAGGGTAACTTCTAAACAACTGAAGACCTCTCTCACATTGGCTAATGTTAATGTTCATGAGTCCACCATCAGGAGAACACTGAACCACAATGGTGTGCATGGCAGGGTTGTAAGGAGAAAGTCACTGCTCTCCAAAAAGAACATTACTGCTTGTCTGCAGTTTACTAAAGATCACGTGGACAAACCAGAAGACTATTAGAAGGAAGTTTTGTGGACGGATGAGACCAAAACAGAACTTTTTAGTGTAAATGAAAAGTGTTATGTTTGGAGAAAAGAAAACACTGCATTCAGCATAAGAACCTTATCTCATCTGTGAAACATGGTGGTGGTGGTATCAGGTTTGGGCCTGTTTTGCGGCATCTGGGTCAGGACGGCTCGTCATCATTGATGGAACAATGAATTGTGAATAATATCAGAGAATTCTAAAGAAAATGTCAGGACATCTGTCCATCAACTGAATCTGAAGAGAAGGTGGGTCATGCAGCAAAACTATGACCCTAAACACACAAGTTGTTCTACAAGTCGTTTTAGGTCATATTTATGTAGAAATATAGAACACTGTAAAGGGTTCACAAACTTTCAAGCAGCACTGTACTTGTCATGTAGCTTTCTGAACAGTAGCCTACAGTAAAACAAATATGCTTCTATGACATCCCTATTTCACAGTGAACCGACAGCTTTGTGAATACAGTCGGTGGTTAATATGGAGAAAGTGGATGTTCTGCAGGACAGGATACTTCATACTATCTCTGGAGACCTTCTAGAGATTGCTGTCATGAAAAACAGAGCCATTTTACTTGATGTGAACACACATCTGTCGACTTGATTTAATGCAGCAGATGTGTCAAACTGTCTCAAATAAAAAGGTTGTCTTAAAACGGCACAGTTCTCACATCTGCACTGTCAGCTGAGGAAGGCTGGAACTGGCACGTTTATTTAACCCTTTGAGGTCTAAGAGCTTCATAAATGTGCCTTTAAGGAGCCTACAGATACAAGATACCCATATAATTCATATCATATCAGCTCTCTCCATAATAATCTACATTCACCTCATTAGGTCCTCATTAGGACACACTCACTGTCCATTTTATTTTTTATTAATTTATTTCTAGGTCTTTGCCAATTTTATCCCAATGTAGTGGTAGCCAATTAGCCCATCCCCTCTGTTAGGCCTCTCCCCATCACTTTGCACTGTCCCTGACTCTAGGAGGGTGCAGGCAAACACAAGCCTCCTCCGTTGGGTGATGCAGCCACCGCCTCTTTTCAAACTACCGCTGATACACCATCACTGGAGAGCCTAACGCACTCGGAGGAAGGCACACAGGGGACCCGATTGGACCAATCAGTAGACACCTGAGCCAGCGGACATTACAATGTGAGAGTGATAGAGAGAGTGAGAGCGCACCATCTACCCACCCAGAGAGAGCACTGCCAATTTTTTTAGCTCTCTTTGGCCCCGGCTGTTGATGGCAAACAGCATGACCGGGATTCAGACTCGCGATCCTCGGGTCATAGTGGTAGCGTCTTTGCCCGCTGAGCCACTCGGGGCCCTCACTGTTTCTCTGTATATTTTGTTAGCCTCCTAATGAAGTGACCTGTGACTGAACTTCACTGTGTAAAGAAATAATATGACCCTAAAGCTGAACAGTATGTTGTAATCAGCAGGAGCTTGGTCACACATACTGTAGTTGCCTTTATGGGCTCTTTCTGCCACTGTAGTTTAGAGAGTGTGTTCCCCTCCCCTTCCCTTTCCTTCAGGTGTATTAGCCATTAGCTCAGGTATATAACTTCACAGCATGCTTGGTATGGTGTTGCTCTGTTTGGCTTTGCCCTTAGTTCTTTCATGCATTTGGCAGCACACTGCTGGAAGGGAGGTGTCTGGTGCTACAATACCTGCTGTCATATCCATTTTTTTAATGTAGAGGCTCAAAACTGACTGGTGTTTGGTTGGTCTGATTTGTGTCTAGCTTTGTAGTAGAAGGTAGTTTTTTCTCCATTGAGGTATAGTCTACTTATGGCATCTTCACATACAGCATGGTGTGATTAGGTTTGTGTGTATACTTATTAAAGCTGATCAAAGGTATGCTGGGTCTTATGTTTTAGTTATGGGGGATTATTTAGGTTTCCAGTACATTATCTATGTTGTAATAATGCATGTACATGTATGAACAGTAACTAGTGTCACAGACTCTATGCTGGGTGTTTCTGTGCCTAATCTGAGTGCCTGTCAGCATCTCTGACATTTCCAGTGGATCTGCTGCCTTTTTGTTTCTGCTCTGCTTTGATTTCTCATTTTGTCTTATTTTACTATTAGGTGGCTGAGCTTCTTTTAGCCATTTTCTTTGATCAGACTGGCCATTTATGCCATTTTGTGGCTTTGGATTTTGTGGATTTTTTGGCCTTTGTTTTGTTATTAATTGTGGTTGCATTATTTTAATTTTTTTACTTAAACCTATTTGCTTTGAGTCAGTTTTCTTAATTATTTTACTAGAAATATGGATACAGATGTGTAAGTGTGGTTATAAGACTTAAGAATTCAAGAGAAAAATACAGTTGTATTATTATTATTATTATTATTATTATTATTATTATATCCTTTTTTTGTTGTTTTTTATGAGTACCTCACTGGACTCTGGAGATTTCCATTCAGAATTTTTTTTTAATTTTTGGGTTTAAACTATTTTTTTTGCTGCTTGTTCTCTTTTTTCTCCCATCAGGTGGCTGCTGTTCTGGACACATGATGTTCTTCTCACGCCTTGCTCACTTCTGGGCACCTTGTGTAGTGGTAAATTGCAGTGTATAGTCTAGTACTTTTTCCTTTTATATGTGTGTGTGTGTGTGTGTGTGTGTGTGTGTGTTTACAGGTGTGTGGGAACATGGAGCAGACCCCTGTATGCGGAAGGGTTATGTTTTTTAACTCTGCTCAGATGCTCTATAATTAGATTTATTTTATTAGTAGTTATTGGTAGTTGATATTTTAATGATGTTAGTGAGGCTGTGTGTGCCGTGTACTGATCCTACCTTTTTATTTTCAGATATTATTAATTTGAGTAATTTTACTACTGGAATGTGAATTAAACATGTGGTTTGAAAATAATTAAATTGGCCCTCAGTCACACCTCTGAATATTTTCTTTATAAGTTACCTGTGTTGCCTGTGATATACAAATATTTCCTGAAGTGAAATTTCCCAGGTGGTGTAGTTGTTTGATTTGATAAAAGTACAATATCCATTAAGGGCCACAGTGTGAATGAATTGTTTTGGTGTTGACGGATCACAAGTCTGAACTTCACTAAACCTGGATTTATGAAGAGAAGATGTGTAATAAATATCTAAACTGCTGCAGCTGTAAAGCTGGTCAGTTTCCCAATAATCACACAGTGAGAGGCAGATGAGGTGTACCTCAACCCCTCTTCATAGACTCAGATGTCAATCATGTACAATCTCCACATAAGATTGAATGGAAAGATCAGACTTTACAGATTAAGGAGATTCTTAATGTAACTGTGTGCTGTATTATCAAAAAGGTTTTCAAAGAAACATCCAGAAACATTAACCCTACGGAGTCGGCATCCCCACCAGCGGGACAAAAACGAATTTACTCTCTCCACTGTCCCTACATGCTGACCTGCCTCTGACACACTGCCTCTGATTCCCTTCTCAGTGTCCGGCTCCTACGTTAAGAGAAATTAAGCATTGTTAGGTTTTAAAACCACAATAAGGTTTTAGTAAACACTGGACATTGTGAGATGTCAATGGGACTATTGGTACCTGCTCAGTTTTGAGCTGCACTGATCATTGACTTCATCATTTATGCTGCATGTGTTGCAGTAACTATAGGAAAACCCGGAGTGGATTTTTAGTGTTATGAGTAGTCTCCTATCAATCAAATGGAATGGACTCTTTCTCACAGCATTGAAACAACACTGAGTGAACTAATATTTTATGGTAAATGTGGGGGGTCCAAACAAATATTTTTTTTAAATGTGAGGAGGACACGTCCCCTTCACAAATAATTACCACAAGGCCTATGCCACCCATTGATGCAATCTGCCATTCATATGATAACAACATGATAATTCAGCACATGCCAATGGAGGTTGTGAGAAAATTTCCATTTGTTCTCTATAAACAAAGCATCCGGTACGGATAAAGCATTTTTGACGAGTATGAGCAAAAAACAAGTAAAATTTGTCAATATCCATGCTCGTGCTGAAGGAAATTTTCTGAAGGAAAATCCTCATTGGGTAACTGACTGTCTTCATGATCTGTGATTGGTCAGTGACACAGAGCACCCGGCCATCCCTTCACAGACACGTCTCTGCAGCCACTCACACACACACGCACACACACACGCACACGCACACACACACACACACACACATACACACACACACACAGTAACTGGTCTCTATGTGCTTGGCTTCACTCCAGCTCACTGCTCTGTTCAGTACTCCTTAGGTTTTCTTCAGCTTGCCTCTATTTTGGTTTGTATGGTATTTAAGGTTACTTGGTGAACTGGTTTCATAACGTACGTGATGTATTTGACAAGACAGAGCTGAAAACGGCTCAAGTCACATTGGTCACTGCCTCCACTCCGGTCGGGTTTTTTTTTTTTTGCCATCTGCTTTCCGTTATGTGGTAAAAATAAATAATTGTAAGAATTGATCATAAATGTAAAAAATAAATAAATAAAAAGGAAGTTGTGTTGAGTATGACAACTGTTGTTCATGCATACTTAGTAGTTCATAATTTCCTACTGCATGAGTTTTATTCATTCATGCACTTAAAAATATTAATGTCCTGAGTTTATTAAAAAAAACTTGTTCTGTAAATATTTCTCTTACTTTTGTGATCAAAAATGTTGATTTGAATCTCAATTTTGAGTCTGTTCTGTAAATAGTTTTCAAATAAAAAATACATATAGCAACGTCTGATCAATCCATATCAATTTCAGACTTAAAATAATGTACCGATTTAAGCCCCACGCACTTCCGGTTAAACCACGGCCAATTCCGGTTTAGGCCCCGCCTACTCCGAGTACAGATACAGATCATTTAGATGGTTGAACAGATACAGATACAGATAGTGGTGCACTCGCTCATCCCTAGTAGGAACAGCTGACTCAGTAAAATGTCACCTCACATTAGTTAAGCTTTAGAAATAAAACCACATACAATTTCTAAAAACTGTAATGAGCAGTGTGTAGCCAACACCTCTGTTTATTCAGTTCTGAGCTCAAAATTCTTCGCTAGGAATGTTTAGAATGTGTTCAGACTTCAGAAGTTTACATTTAACACTAGAATTCGTAAACCTCCGAAAATTTTCGGGATGATATTAGTGTGCGTTCAGGTCTCTCCCTCTCTTAATCACCCGCTCAGGAATGTGAAGCATTCACACCTGGCTGCGCTGCTTGTTGTTATGCAAAATAAGCACTTCTTCCCCCCTGCCTCTCACACAGACACAGACATCCCCCCTCACAGTCAAGTTTTACTCAGAAAGTTTGAAGGAAAAAAATATTTATATATAATTATAGAGCAGGAATCATGCTGCACACAGACACGAGCCGACCGCCCGGCCGAGCGAACACACACGAGCTTGTGTGAGCTGATACAGGCTGAAGTTCAGTTGTACAGAAAAAATAAAGCATATTTCGTTGTTGTAATGTAGAACAAAATGTAATTTCAGTGGAGACTGTCACTGCTTGTACATACTCTGTATGTAATATCATAAAATCTATTTTATTTGATATGAATGGGACGGTAAAGCGCTTCACACGCTATCAAACCTGCTGTACTGTATACGCAGGAAACATCTAAGTAACATCTTTTTATCACATATCTTATTCTTATTTTATCACATCTTATTATTCTTCTGCACCTGGTGTGTAATTCAAACTGAAATAAGCACCGGCCGACCGGCCAACCGGCAGGCAGGCAGGCAGGCAGGCAGCCGAACACACATGAGCTTGTGTGAGCTGATACAGGCTGAAGCTCAGTTGTACAGAAAAAATAAAGCATATTTTGTTGTTGTAATTGTTGTTGAAACACACAGTTACATGAAATGTATGGCATTCACTTATTTACAGTAATATTACAAACAAAAATACAATTACATATTACATTACATGGACAGTTTCCACTGAAAATTACACACACACACAAGAACAGAAACCACTTATAAAATAATGTTTATAGCTGTAATTGCATGTCCATGTATGTAACATGTAATGTAATTTTATTTGTAATATTACAACAACGATATACATTCTATTTTATATTTTATATTCACTTCACTTCACGACATGGTGCTTTTCACTCATTTTTATGAATGAAAATATTACATTTCTACCTTCATAGCCAATACATACATTATTACATATACATTTATTTTAGTAAAGACAAAAATAATAATAAAATGAAATTGAAGTAAATAGTATAATAATTATGAATAAAAATTTATTTACAATAATACTATAAAGAAAAATACAAAACCAATATATACTTACAAACATATTTTATAAAATAAAATAAAATGTATAATACAGAGTATGTACAAGCATTGACAGTCTCCACTGAAATTACATTTTATTTTAAATTACAACAATGAAATACAGTTTATTTTTTTCTGTAATGACACAAATGACATAATTATCATACATTTTCATATTATTACATATTGAAAACAAAAATAAACAGAACCAGAAGAGACCTGGGTGTTTCAGAATTCCAGCAATCATTTACATAAGAATAGTTGGTAGCTGATGGCCCATGAGAGGGAGGGGGGAACAAAAATCTCAAAAAACCTGAGTCTACCACTAGAGGGAGAGGGAACAGGAGTCAAAAAAAAAAAAGAATGCTAGTGTTAATCAACCTTTAGCAGGTTTAAATGAAATGGTTTTCGTTACAGTACTTGGACCCCTTGTTAATCAAGCAAGTTGTCAAAATCACATGGATTGTCCAAGAAAATGTAAAAAAAACATGCACTACTTGCACAGCTGTACAGATTTCTGTAAATGTATATCATCTGTAATTTCTGTATATTATAGTGTGTGTATTGCCTTTCTATTAGCTCTCTCAACTTATCACTCTACTATTTTTTTTAACTCTCTACCCTACTACTTTGTATTGTACTTGTTACATGTAACACGTGGGTTGCTCTCTCACCATGTCAAATTCCTTGTAGTGTACATACTTGGCAAATAAAGAGATTCTGATTCTGATTCTGAATATGTAACTTTGATCATTGCCATGAACTTCAGTCCACAGTTTTGTTTTGACACATGCTAGTGTCAAAAAACATTTTAAATATACATTTGATAAGATACAAAATATTTTATTTTAATATTAGAAATATAATAGAATAATAATAGAAAAAAGTGTATAAAGCAGGATGGGACTTTTTTGCAGCAGGAACAGCCAACACTGCCCCCAAGAGGGCAAAAACAGCCTCACACTTACTTTTTGTTGTAAGTAGCTGTTTATGAGACTCATCTGAACTCCATTTGTATCATATGTTCATATTTACAACCTGTGTTGATATTTGACATCTTTTAAAGTACTTAGTTAGGCATGTTTGTGTTTTTATAGTAAAAAAGTATAATCTGATGTGATGTTTTGTGTGTTTATCTGTGTTCAGTGTATTGATACAGCATGTTAAAGTGTAAAATAATTGGCAGGTCATATAGATGATCCTGAGCTGAAAAATATACTAAATACTGGCATGGTGAACATGTTTAGTGTGGAATATAAATGTAAAATCCTAAATAGACCACGACTCCCAAAGCTTAAAAAGTTATTAACATTTGAATGAAAGTGCAGGTCAGCTTTTGTAGCATTATGTACATAATCTCAGACTTCAGCTTGAAATGTATGAATATTAACAACAACTTCAGGGAATTAATTAAATGATTTCCATTATATAGAGCAAGTCTACTAGATACAAACCCAAAATGACATAATGTACAGATTAACCAAATCTGGAACAACTCTCAGAACACATTCATACAAACAGGGATTTAGATGTGTGTTGAAATATTGGAAGTTCACTTCACTCATTATTTAACACTGTTTCTATGATGATGACGATGATGATGACGACAACAACTACGATTGTTATTATTATTATTATTATTATTATTATTATTGTTGTTGTTGTTGTTGTTGTTGTTGTTGTATTAAAGGCTACATATATATTTAATTAGTACAGTGCAGGTTAATATTTTTCACATGAAAATCAGTCAGACTGCGTTGGCTAATTGTTGTGCACTAACTTCAATGTGGAAAGAAGATCAAATGCAGAAATGATGACTTAATTTGAAAAAAATTATACTGTGCAGTTTCACATTGTTAGAGTACAGATATAATATATAAGTATAATTACATGCTCAATACAGTAATATGACAAATGTCATATGTATATATATATGTAGTGTATATACACTACCAGCCAAACATTTTAGAACACCCCAATTCTTCCAGTCATTTACTGCAATTCAAGTCATTCAAGTCCAATGAATAGCTTGAAATGATACAAAGGTAAGTGATGAGCGGCCAGAGGTTTACATAGTAAGGTTGCCCAAAACTGAAAATTGATCTACATTACAGAATTATACACAAAGGCTTTTGTCACAGATCACTAAATGGGTTAACAGGTGAAAGCTGTTCTGCAGTAATGGAGGTGATCAAGCCTTGAAAGCTGGTGCTACTAAATCCTACATTGATGTCTATTGTAGAAAGAATGTCACGAGTGTGTTCAGCTGTTATATCTGACAAAGGTGCTACTTTGTGGCCAAAGTTTAGACACATTTAGGTCTATAAACTGATTCACTGAGTTCTTATTTAACTCCTATACTTTCATTTCAGAGTCAATGAGACATTAAACTCAATCATTTTACACATAAAACTGGACAAATGGGGGTGTTCTAAAACTTTTGGCTGGTAGTGGTTTGGGCGGCACGGTGGCTTAGTGGTTGGCATGTTCGCCTCTCAGCGCTGAGGTCTTGAGTTCGAGTCCACATCTGAGCGGAGTTTCCATGTTCTCCCCGTGTCTGCGTGGGTTTCCTCCGGGGTCTCCGGTTTCCTCCTACAGTCCAAAAACATGGAGATCAGGTGAATTGGCTACTCTAAAAAAAATTACCCTGGTGTGTATGAATGTGTATGTATGTATGTTTGCCCAGATATGGTTGGCACTCTGTCCTTGGTGACCCCCCTAGTGCTTGATGCAGTCCTTCAGTTGGACGGTCGCTTCCGGTTGAGAGTATGCTGTGCGCGATTGGCTGCTGCTTCTCACCGGTGTGTGTGTGGTTGAGTGTGTGTAAATGGAGTGTGCTGATTGTAAAGCATCCTTGGGTATCTAGAAAGGTGCTATATAAGTGTAACGTTCATTCATTCATTCATAGTGTATATATACTGTACTGTAACACTAAGATATTTGAGTCTTATTTGTGTTTACTTCAATGTAAATGGCAAAACACTTGGATTGAACTTGCATTGAATTTGTTATGAAATCTCACTTAATAAATAGACTCAGGACATATAATTTATTTGAAATAAAGAACATATAGTTTTTTACAAATGCTCACAAAAATGATAAAACTAAAAAAAAAAAATATGTAAATATATAAAGAATCTTAGAATGAAAAGAGCTTTACAAACACGGCCTTGGAGAACAGATTACATGGAAACATTTTCTTTATTTGTACAGTAATTAGCTTTTATTTGATTTGGCTGCATGTATTTATCTGTGCACATATTCTGAACCCCATTCAATAGACGACTAGCATAAATGTTTGTACTACCAGTAGCAGCTTCATGTACTTTTTGATATTTCTGCTTCAAATAAAACATTTTAAATATCTTCCATTACAAGAGTTGACTATGTGTTGAATTTTAGTTTCAGTCCTTTACTGATGTTTGAGTCACAAACAAACTGAACTGTGCACTCAATTTCTGTCCTACTGAAGGATGCCCTGTTGTGGCACAAATCAGAACCTACATAATGTCCCCTCAGTGCTGTGCAGCCTGAAATAAATGATTTTTGGTACTAAAAAACTAAAATCTCTTACAATTTAAGAGAGTAGTATAAATGATATAAAAAACATCTAATCCTTACAAGCTCTTATACTCCAACAGATGAGCAACAAGACAACAAGACTTACACAATGTCATTATTTATTTACCAAAAACTAGGTCAAAATGCAGAAGCAATGTGTGAAAAATTAAGTACACTTTTACTGCTTCCATAAGAGTTAGGAGCTTTTTAAGACCTTTTAATTTAATTAATTTAACATCAGAAAATTTGACCACCTCTGTTAAAGTGCAATGCCAAGCAGTGATCTTAGAGAAGCAATTGTTGCTGCCAATCAACCTGGGAAGGGCTATAGGGTCATTTACAAAACATTTGAAGTCCATCATTGTGTAGTAAGAAAGATTATTTACAAGTGAAAAAAACATTAAAGACTGAAAAACCTTCCAGGAGTGACATCCCAGTAAGTTCAACCCAATATAAGAAAATGCTCAGAGAAACTGCAAAAAAAACCAAGAGCTACATGTCAGACTCTACAGGCCTCAGTTAGCATGTTAAGTGATCACATTCATAACAATACAATTAGAAAAATACTGAAGTACAGCATGTTGGGAAGAATTCCCAGGAGAAAGCCTTCTTTCTATAAAGAACATGGCAGCACAGCTTATGTTTTCAAAGCTGCATCAGTACAAACCACAAAAACTAAGCACAGCATGTAAGCCCAAACACATCCTACCAGCTGTCAAGCATGGTGGTGGAGGGGCGATGATTTAGGTTTGTTTTGCAGCCGTAGGACCTGAACACCTTGCAGTCACTGAGTGGACCATGAACTCCTATGTATAACAAAGTATTCTAGAGTTAAATGAGACCATCAATACAATATCTAAAACTTTGACTCAATTGTGTCAGACAAAAGGACAATAATCACAAGCACACCAGCAACTCTATAACAAAATAGATAATATAATATAATATAATATAATACTGTAAATATAATATAATATAATACAAAAAATTAAATAATAGACCTCAACCCAACTGACCTGCTGTAGCATGACTGTGAGAGCTGTGCATAAATAAATGCCCACAACACTCAATAAACTGCTTCTGCATTTTTATTCTGGCCTAATTTTTGTTCAGTAAATAATGACACAGTGGAATCTGTGTTTTGCTGGTCATCTGAGGTATTATTTATCTAATTTTAAGACTTTGTAAGAACCAAATGTTTTATTATTATTATTATTATTATTATGACTGTATATGCAAAACCATAGAATTCAAAGAGGGTATACTTACTTTTTCTTATAACTGTTAAAATACTATGCATCTCTTCCATTTTAACACGGGGAAAAATGTCTGAAATACGGGGCTATATGTGGGGCATGAACTGGCCAGCTTCTTTAGCCCCTGTAGTGTTGTTCTGAAACAATGCTACATGCTAATGCCCTTCATCCTGAGCAGATTACTTCAATCCCACTCTCAAATAACCTTTTTAACAAACCCACCTCATGGACCAACCCACAACATGACAGAACCCTGCATTGTTTCCTGGTTTATCGACCCGATAACCAGAAATAACCACAGTAATGATGCCCATTCACAGCTCGCCAGGTGGGACCAAAGGCTTGGAACGCGTGCAAATCCGAGGAGCTTCCGTCGGCTTTGGAACAAGCCTGGAGTGAGTGTGGCTGCTAAAACCTCGATAAGGCCGCATCACGGCGGACCCCTCATCCTCTCACCCGATACACAACACTGCCTGGACAGTACAATCCCCCTTGCCCCACGGGTTTTGCCGGGCAGCGATAAGGCTGTTTGGAGCACCACTAAACAGCCTAGTACAGTATTAACCTGCCCATCTGTTTCACAAAGGAATGCTCAGGGAGCCCCTGGGAGGCTGGCGGAGATGGCCTGAAAGCAAAGCCAGGCACGTTTGCTGGAGGAGCTGATAAGTGCTGCTCTGACGGGAGTAGAGGGGGAAAGGAGGAGGCTCAGTGGAGCCCATGCTGGGGGTTTGAGAGTCCAGTAAAGAAGAGCTCACAATGTCAGTTTAGCAGCCCAGCAAGGCCTAAAACCCATGTGTGAAACGTTGACAAGGCTGCATCTCTATTTCTGCACTTTTCAGTGACGCCCATTACGAGGAGTTTGTAGTGTCAACTTTTATACATCACGATTATTATTATTATTATTATTTTATTTTATTTTATATTTTATTTATTTATTTATTATTATTATTATTATTAACTTATTTTATTTTATGTATTATTTTATTTATTTATTTATTTATTATTATTATTATTATTATTATTATTATTATTATTATTATTATTATTATTTGGGTCATGACTGAAGTGCCCTTGAGCAAGGCACCTAACCCCTAACTGCTCCCCAGGAGCCATATAGGGCTGTGTGTTCACTAGTGTGTGTGTTTCACTGCACAGATGGGTTAAATGTGGAGGTCAAATTCCATTGTGTGCAATCACCAGGGGCGTTTTAAGCATTTGTAATGTGGGATGGATACACTTGTGCAGGGGTGGTCTGGGGATTGTCCCCCAGAAAATTGTGAATGAAGTAGAGGACATTTCCTGCATTCTGGTGTATTTTAGCAGGTTGTTAAACATCTACTTTTACCTTGATTCAGTAAATATTTTAGAGACAGATTCCTTTTTCAACTGGTCCATATATGCATCATCATGTTTTTAAACTCACTGCTATGGCTGAGATAATGAAATTAATATGACACAATTTATAGCAAACAATGACTTTAGGGGTGAATTTTACTTTTATTTATTCTTGATTTATAGTTTTATTTATAACACAACATGCCGTTGTGCCATTTTTCAAAATATTCACATTTTTGTGGTCATCCGCCATTCTGTAGTTCATGCTGTTAGATTTGTGTGTATATTATTAAGCTTTAACACTGTGGTATGACAACACCAACTACTCACACTGTTACTGCAAGTGCCACTGTTCAACGTCTAACAGTGCACATGCTAAAAGTTTGCTTGTTTGTCTGGACTTTTGTGATGATGCCAACAGAACCCACTTCAGTGTTAGGTCACACATGTGGCCATGTGCACATTGATTTTGCAGATTTTCTATCTTCACAGAGACATTTTCTGTACATTTAACTGCACCAACTGCATTTGTTTATTTTTATTTTTATTTATTTATTTTCTGAACTGAACACACTGGAAAACAATGAAACGTATTTATGGATTTTTAACAAGTTACATTTCACATTTGACATTTTCCACAATGTTAATTTCAGTAAACGAGAAATACGTGTGCATTAAAATGTGCAGACTGAGAAAGATGACTTTTCATTGTGCAAAAGTTGACAGATTTGGAAGACTTCAGCAGAACTGTTGACAGCCTTTTAGGACAAAAGTTGACGGCTTTTCATCATTAAAGTTTACAAATTGTAGGACAAATGATGGCTTTTCAGCACAAAACAATGACAACTTTTCACTGTAATCCTGCAGTTTAAGGAAGCGGCATTTTTTAGCCTTTCACAAACTAAAGCACTTCTGAGTGTCAGATTCCTGTGTACAAGCACATTGGTCAGTAAATGTGCACTTTATCTTAGACTGATCAACTCAGGTTGACAGTCAAACTTCGTACTGCCCACAGTCTTCAAATAAAGAACTTGCGGGCCACAAGTGTCTCAGCGGGCAAAGACGCTACCACTATGAGTTTGAATCCCAGTCATGCTGTTTGCCATCAACAGCCGGGGCCCAAGAGAGCAAAAATTGTCAGTGCTCTCTCTGGGCGGGTAGATGGCGCTCTCACTCTCTCTCTATCACTCTCACATTGCAATGTCCGCTGGCTCAGGCATCTACTGATTGGTCCAATCAGAGCTGGGGACCCTGTGTGCCTTCCTCCGAGCCCGTTAGGCTCTCCAGTGATGGTGTATCAGCGGTGGTTCAAAAAGAGGCGGTGGCTGCATCACACGCAACAGAGGAGGCTTGTGCTTGCCTGCACCCTCCTAGAGTCAGGGACAGTGCAAAGTGATGGGGAGAAGCCTAACGGAGGGGATGGGCTAATTGGCTACCACTACATTGGGAAGTGGATAAAAATGGGCAAAAACCTAGAAATAAATATATTTTTTTTAATAAAAAATAAATAAAGAACCTGCATTTCTTTCTGCCAGTTTTGATTTGCTTTCTACTTTTTATCTTTGAATATTAAATGTTTAGAAAAAAAAAAGTGTGAGGATTTATCCACAAACAGAAGAATGCCAGTAAGCACTGCCATGTGAACACTTTCTTGCTTTATTGTTGTCGTACTCTCGCAAAAGCACAGCAAAATGACCATGAAAGGATCTTTTCTTCACAATGTGTGAAATTAACTGCCCAACAAGAAAGAATCAGAGCACTTGCAGTATTACACAGCCCCTCCTTCAAAAATGTAATTCTTGTTCTGAGAAATGAAAGCAAGCCTTTGATGACTGAACCATAATTAACAAGGAAACTTAAAGAGCTATATTTGCATTTTTCCCTCTCTTGTTGTTTCATTTGTGAGCATGATGACACTTGCAGTAGGAATGACATCCATTCATGTTCAGAATATTTCGTCATTTGCTTAGTACAGCCTAATGAGTGTGTACTCAGTAAGCGAGAAGTGATTAATTATCAGTAAATGAGACGTGGAGAGAATGAGATATTCAAGCTGAGATTGGCTGCAGGAACGTTATGCTGTTAGGCACAGCACAGGTACACTGTATGTACAGAAGAATTGAGCTTTATAAAAAGAGTTCATCCTGATCTTGTTGGAGTAACTGTGTCTATTGTCCAGGAAAGCCGTTCTAGTAGATTTTGGAGCATCGCTATGAGGACTTGACTGCATTTAGTGACAAGAGTGCAAATAAGGTTATCCACAACTCTTCACAAAAGTAGTGGATGGAGCTCCATCATTCCAGAGAACACAGCTTCACAGTTCAGTCATGGGGGGGGCTTTATACCCCTCTAGCCCACATCTGGCATTACACATGGTGCCAATAGGTTCTTCTGTATCTGCTCCAGAGAGTCCTACTCTATTGGCAGTACTTCTCTACAGGACTAAAGACCCAGGACTCGGGACTCAGTCACAGTCTCGACCTTTAAGACTAGGCTGAAAACATATATGGGCTCCCATGCCTGTTTACCTTCTGGCTCTCTCCTTTTAAGTAGGCTGTTCTAGATAGTTCTGCCAGAGTCAATAGCCACACTCTGATATGTCTCATAATTCCTGTGCTCTATAAATCCAAACAACTAATTCCATTTTTGTCTTTTTCCGAGTGAGTGATTGCCCGCTGGTCCGGTCCAAGGCTGATGGAAGACTGATTACTATTCTCTGCATGATGCTTTCCTGGATCAGCTGCCCACCAACAACCAACTACTGTGACCTGCTCCAGATGCCCTACTCTACTGCCCACATTGGAGTTCATATGGACTTTCTGGCCGTTTTTATTGTTACCACTGTCATCATCACTCCTGTCTCACTACTGTCACCATATCAATTCACCTGAACATTACAACAACATCATATGATTATGATTCATCACACACTTAGAATTAGCAGACCAGAGGAGGATGGGTCCCCCATGTGAGTCTGGTTCGTCCCAAGGTTTCTTCCTCCAGCTCTGAGGGAGGTTTTCCTTGTCACTGTCGCCATTGGCTTGCTCACCGGGGATTAGGGATATATTATTTGGTGTTTGTTATTAGTAACCCTGTAAAGCTGCTTTGTGACATCAGATGTAAAAAGCGCTTTATAAATAAATTTGATTTGATTTGATTTGATAGTTGTGTATCTTAAAGGTTCACTACAATCACTTTTCCTGGAGAAAGGAGCAGATTTGGAGTCAAACTTCAAACACACTCTGATACACTATTCTTCTCTAAGTGAAAGGTACTAAAAATGGACTCTTAAGGAACATGACCTCAGTGGCAGGAAAGGTACTGACCCAGGGAGTCAACCTGGCATTATAATCATCTGTACTAGGTCACCAAGCTAGAGATTATGAGTAGTTGAACCTAATAGCTTCAAAGGAACTATAAGACAGGATATACCCAAGATACTCAACCTCCCAGCCATGTTCAACCTTGTAGGTTTATTCATATACATGCCTAGATGCTGTTCTCTGCTGTTCTCTATCTAAGGCTGCACATCCACCATGTTAAAGTCTACATTCATACATTTTTAAAGAGTTATATATCAATCAAAGCTGTAATATAGTGAAAGTCAGCTATGATAACAGTCATAAGACCTGACTAGGTCACTGAGTGTGAAACCTCCCATTATAGTCCCGTCTCTCTCATCCACATGCTACATCCTGTCTCGTCTTAGTCCTGCCTTTAATGTCTATTAGGATTAGACATGTTTATTTATCTGTGGTGATAAAGGTGGGTTTTTTTAGGTAAAAATATTGAAGAAAAGTACAAAAATGATTTAAATTCATACACTGAACAAAAAACATCTGGCTACCTTTGGTACATTCATCTTTATGTGAATTAATGTACAGTACATTATCCCTGATAAATAAACAACTGTTTAAAACAAAAAAAAAAAAAACCCAGCAATACATGGTCATAATCTGTCTACAAAACAATACACAAGCAAATATTAATCAGTATGTTCTCCTTGTTAAACTAAAGTAATGTTCTTAAATAAAATAACTCTAAATGTAACAGCTGCACTATTAAAGGTAAAATGACAAATTCTAATCAACCTTGTTACTGTTGTGCTAGCTAATGTAATAAACTGAGAGAAAGCCATTTTGAGTTGCTTCATTCAAACTTTTTACAGTGTAAAATTAAATAAAAATATGTAATAGCTCATTTAAAAACACTGCTAGGCCAAAAACATGGTTACTACCTGGATTATATTAAGCAAACAGGTAAGAGCCTCCCAATAAAAAATTACGGCAGGGTAGGGGCCCCGAGTGGCTCAGCGGGCAAAGACGCTACCACTATGACCCGAGAGTTGCGAGTTTGAATCCCAGTCATGCTGTTTGCCTTCAACAGCCGGGGCCCAAGAAATCAAAAATTGGCAGTGCTCTCTCTGGGTGGGTAGATGGCGCTCTCTCTCACTATCACTTTCACATTGTAATGTCTGCTGGCTCAGGCGTCTACTGATTGGTCCAATCGGAGCTGGGGACCCTGTGTGCCTTCCTCCAAGCGCGTTAGGCTCTCCAGTGATGGTGTATCAGCGGTAATTCGAAAAAAGAAGCAGTGGCTGCATCACATGCAATGGAGGAGGCTTGTGCTTGCCTGCACCCTCCTAGAGTCAGGGACATTGCAAATGATGGGGAGAGGCCTAACGGAGGGGATGGGCTAATTGGCTACCACTACATTGGGAAGGGGATAAAAATTGGCAAAATTTTTTTTTATTTAAATAAAAAAATTACTTCAGGGAGATTATGTTTCAGCTGCCAACATGTTATTTAACCCTAACTGATGCAGTGAGTAGCTTAAAGAAGAAGACACATTCTGTGGTCATGGAAAAAATAAACTATTTCAGAAGGTTAAATTATTGGCTTCAAGCTGAAAAAAAACATCTATGGAGATGTTGAAATTACTAAAATTTAGGTTAAGAACTGTCCAAACCATTATTAAAAATTGAAAGGACAGTTGGGGGGGACATCATCTTTGAGGACAGAATGTGGTTGGAAAAAAATCTTGAATGATAGTGATCGGAAATCTTTGAAATTTAAATATTTGGTGAAATCAAATTCTAGAAAAACAGCAGAACTCAGAGATATGAGAAAGTAAGAGGATGCCAATATGCAGAATATGAAGGATTTGGGACTAAACAGTTCAGTTTGCTTGGGAACATAAAAATTGGAAGTCATGTGGTCTGATTTACCCTGTTCCAGCGTGATAGGTGCATCAGGGTAAGAAGAGAGGCGGCTGAAGTGATGCACTGATCATGTCTAGTGCCTACAGTACAAGCCTGTGGGGGCAGTGCTATGAACAAGGGTTGCTGCAGTTGGTCTGGTCGAGGTTCAGCAACATTACGTGCAAAATGAGGTCAGCTGACAACCTGAATATACTGATATTTCATCAATGGATTTTTTCCTTCCCTGATGGCACAGGCATATTCCAAGATAATAATGACAAAACTCATTGGGCTCAGATTGTGAAAGAGAGGTTCAGGGAGCATGACACACATGGATCGGCCACAACAGCATCCAGACCTGAACCCCTTTGAAAATCTTAGATGTGCTGGAGAAGACTTGCTATAGTCCAAATCTCCCATCATCCATACAAGAATACAAAGATACAAAATCATTACAAGAAAATCAATACAAGAATCATCCATACAAAAATTAATGCAACTCAATACAAAAATAAACATTGTGACCTTGCAGACACTTGTGGAAACGATTTCACAGTGAATAGTGAAATATTCCAGTGAGCCAACAAAATATTGAGTGACATTTTTTTTGGCCAAGCAGTGAATGTTCTAATGCATTCAAAAGTTCATAAAATCTAAAGCCAGTGCTTCAATAAAAAGTTCAAGATGACAGCCATAAAATGGCTGTGCCATTGACATGTCTGGCAGGACCCAACACAGCATCTAGGTATGTATATCTACAGGTTTATTGAGAGACAGCCATTCACTTAGATGAGTCAAATGACCTATTCAGACTACACAATAATAAGGTAAGATCTCAGGAGTGTGATCTCTGCAGATGCAAGTAATTTAAACCTCAAGCTAAGAACCTGCCCTTCCTGTCCAGTCTGATGCTGAGGCAATTTTCAACCATGACAAAGAGTGCTTGCTCATCTGCTCTCTGAACCAGAATCACTCCTGGGTTCCAGCTGAAATAGAAGCCTCGTGTTCATGTGCTTATGAGATTGAAAGCTATGGATTTTTATTCAGGCCGTATCATGTTCAGACTTATTTTAAAAAGGTAAACTGTTTTATATTCATTACACACAAAGTGACATATTTTAAGCCTTTCTAATATTGATACAGTTTGAATGGTAATTTACTGAAACTCCAATTGAAATATTCTCATCGTTTGAAATACTGGATTTCTGATTTTCATGAGCTACTGTATAAGCCATACTGATCAGTAGTGAAGCAAAAATACTTAAATCATTTTACTTTATGTGTAGTGAATATAAAATGTGGTACCAATCAAAAGTGTGGACTTCTCATGATCTCAAACACATTAAGAGGCAAGAAATGCAAGTCATGAACTCTTGACAAGACACAGCTGTTCACTGAAAGCCATTCCAGGTGACTACCTCATAAAGCTGACTGAGAAAATGCCAAGAAAGCTGCATCTAAGCAAGAGGTGCCTACTGTGAAGAATGTCAAATATAAACATATTCTGGTTTGTTTACTTGTTTGTTTAATAAATAATTACAGATGTGTTTATTCATAGTTTAGACTTTAGTATTAATCTACAATACAGAACATTTTTAAATCATGAAAAACCACTGAATGTCCAGGTGTGTTCAAACTTTTGACTGGTACTGTGTGTGTAGTTTTGTGTGTGTGTGTGTGTGTATATATATATATATTTCTTACTAAAGAACCTTTGAAGAACCATCATTTTTAAAAGTGTAGGCATTACATTTCACACATTAATTTGAGTACTTCTGATGATTAGACTCTTTTAGCTTTCTCTCAATATTTCTTTGTCTTGCTCTTGGAGAGTTATTGCCACTGTTGTTTGGAACTTGGACCTGGATTTCTATTGTAAAGCTGGTTTGCTTAAAATTTCTTTGTGATAACACCAGCAACATACAAACATTTATGCTTCACATTCGTGTGCACTATTTGACGTATCCTCAATCGTTGACATTAGCAGTTTAAGCTAATGTTTTTGAGAGATTCTTTACTCTTCTTTGTGAAGATCATAATCGGTTACAATTGTATGACCTTTAAGTGCACTAAAATGTTAAATAGACGTCTATGTTAATTTTTATTTTGAGATTTATCGCCTTTTTACACCATAAAAAAATGTTGCTAGCTATATAGCTAGTGCTAATAGCACTGTCCTGTATGCTACAACTGTCCCTTTTTCTCACTCTAAATTGTAAATGAAGAGTGGGTTCTAAAAGCAGTGGTTATGTATAAAACCATTAAGTAGTTAAGTGGTTCTGTGTTGAAGAAAACCTCTGGAACTTTCGGGAAGTTTGTTTAAAAGTCACACCAACAAGAACCTTTAAAAGTGCTTCCAGGAATGTTAAAAAAAATACACTTAAAATACTTTGACTTTGTAAGTAAAAGGTTGTTAAAACATAAAGAACTCTAAAAAGTAAGTTCACTTTGAAAAGTAACTGGCAGTTTCCAAATGGAACTGTAACCCTTCCACCATAGCCTCATTTATGGCCCCGCCTCTGTCCACGTGCCTTGTTTGTTTATGTTTCCCATGTGCTGTCCTGTTGCCATGTACTTGTATTTACTTTCAGGTCATGTCATTTCACAGCCCTGCTTGTTATTTTATCTTCCTCTTGTCTCACAGTCATAGTCCGTCATTGTCATTAGAGTCATGTTTGTCTCTGCTTTGTCACCATGTCACAGTAATGTCAACCTGTGCATGCTTTGTCCTCCATGTCAAGTTTCTTTTTTGAATTTTTAGTTTTGCAATAAAGCCTTGTTTCTGGAACCATGCTGCATCCATCTCTTCCTGGCCACAGGTTTACTGACAGGGACCTTCATTTCTGCCAGAGCGTAGGGCTAATCCACTGACATTTTTACACAATTGTGGTATTTGGGATAACAGTAGGGTCTTGTTTTTATTTCTTAAGCTGCAGTTTATGTTTTCTTCTCGCAGTCAGTGCCTGCTTGCAAATGAATACTGCTGAGATATGTTATAGAGTAACCAAACCTAGAAAGCAAGATGCTGTAGAAAACAACATTAAGTAGAGAGAGAGACTTACAGTCAAACAAACAGGACTGTATGTACATAAGAACTCCACATAAGACCCACTACATTATAGGCCTATTAATAATTTATAATTCCAGGTACTATATGTTGGGAGGAAAATGGTGTTTGTGTCATGCCATGTATACATTTTGCTGATGTGGTGCTGTTGTGTTGAACTTACCATGAGAAATGTAAACAACATGTAGGCTAGACTATCTATTATCCCAACCATTCACAGAGAAGAGTCTGCTGCGAAAGGTAATAAACACATCCGCCCACTGTAGTGTGCAAGCAGGACAATGCACATCACGTCTTGACAGACTTAATAAATTACTCGGGGCGAGGAAAAGCATAAGCGAGCTCCAAACCCCACTCTGGACTGACAGCCCACTTCTTGTCCTCCTGAAGTAACTGCGTTTAATTAAACCACAGCTTTCACGCCGGACAAGTCCACCCGGCAGACTGACACAGTTCCAGCAGGAGTCGAGAGGACAGTTGGCTTTCTCCAATTGCAGTTTGCTGTATTTACTGGCGTACTTTCAGGGTGACCACGCAAAGTCCTTGTCAGACATCTATCTGACAGCTGAGCGGGACGTCTCATTGAGCAGACAGTAATGGAAGGGAAAATTGTCCTCCCCTGTAGGAGCCAACTCCTAAACCATTACTGTCAGGGGTTGGTAATCGCTCCTTCTTTAGTTATAAGTGGCATTGAGCAGAAACTCAATATGCTCTCTAGACTGTAAGAAGATATGTTGCTGTACTTGAAGAGCATGGTGAATAAAGCTTGCATGTTCATAAAAGAACCTTGGTCATAAGAGTCCAAAGCAGCACTTTGTTAGCAACTTGAGCTCTAGAGCAGTAAGCCTCTTATCTCAGGTTAATGTAAAGCAACATCCACTGCAAGAAAAAGGCCCACTGGATGTCACCGAAAGTTCGGAACCTTGGTAGACTGCAGTAAGAGATGTATATCTCATCCTAAGATCTGTATTTTCTTTGCTTTGCTCTGAAACCCTTGTGGTCTGCTCTGGTCCAGCGTTCACCACAAAGCCATTTATTTACAGCCCTCCACTTGAAGCAGTGTAAATATTCTTCATGAGAGTGGAGGCTGTCACCAAAGCACTGCTCTTCATCAAAAACAACCTTTGCTTGTCAAGGACTAATGTGGAGGTGTATATCAAGGCAAGCGGCTCACGCTCCCAGAGAAGATTGCACTGTGTTCGACGAGAGATGAGCCTCCCCAGGGGAGCAGATGCCCTCTTGAAGCCCACAGTCCATCTAGTGCAGCACTAATGGAGTAGAGCTACACCTGTTCCACAGAGTTGTAGAAATTGCTCTCCATGCTACACCGAGGGGCATAGTTACTTTCAGTTCAGCTTCAGCAGACAGAACACAGTGGAGACGGTGTCACTATTGCATTGCTGTTCCTCTTAACTATCAGAGAGTGGCATTTCTAAGGACACAGGATGTTTTACATGCTTGTGCGATGGCCTTGGGTTTTCAGAGCTTGATTTTGAAAAATATGCGGCTCAACACTCACATAAACAGATGGAATTCATCACACTCATTTCTTACAATATCATGATTATAAAACAGCTTTTATAATCTGGAGGTCGTCGTCTCCTGTTAAAAGTATAAAATCCTTTTGGTTATGATAAGAATTTGTTCACAGAGTGGAGAGAAAATAATGGGAATGATTTTGTCCAGAGTTTGGTGTGTTTTTGGTGAAACCACTCTTGATTTCCTCAACATTACTATCTCATATATTGTGCAGTTTTATGAAGCAATAATTGTTGCTTTATTTTGCAATCAAATAGGATGTGCTGTCAGTCAAGCCTGGTTTTGAGCTTTAATAATGAACATGACCAATCCGATTCACTCCACTCCACATTCCTCCAAAGAGGAATTACAGATCTGTCACAGTGCATCCAGATGTCTTTGTAGAACTTGACTGGTTCATCACTGACTTTGCTTCAAAGCATGACAGTTTTGTTGTTTGCTGGTACACGTCCGCAATGTGTATGCATTGTAGTGTGAAATGGCCATGCAGTATATCTACTTAAACTGAGAATTCTGGGTGAGGCTGTATAATACAGTGTTTGGCAATCTTTAATATGATGCTGGCCGTTGTACTGCTAAATACTGAAATATGCAAATGAGCCCTTAGGCCAATCATAATGGTTAACTGTAAGCCTCCAGACTAATATACACTTAATATTTTGTATATAACATTACTAACTATAAGTACACTGTTGTCAAAACGTTTTTGGACTTCTACTGCTTTGTAAATCAATGATATACAATAGCGTATTGTTTCCAGCATCTATTCCTCACATCTGAAGAGCGCCCTCTTGTGGCACAAATCTGAGTTGTAAGATAAACCTGCATATTGTCCTTTCAGTGCTGTGCAACCTTTCTGGGACAGTCTCAAATCTACATGATTCAGCAGTAAATTGGAAGCATGTAATATTATATTACCAATAATAAACTACTCTGATCATTCGAAGGCCTTTTTAGTCAGTGCACTTTCACATTTACAGCCTGCAGTGATTATATTTATATATGCATTTATCTATTTGCAGCTGTGGACGATGTGTTCAGGTTATACCTGTAATAAGTACTTTTGATTAGATTAAACTTTTTCCACAATGTGATTTGCACACAACAGAACAGTGAAACACATCAAAGTGGTGGGCAGTGCTATCCACAGTACCCTGGGAGCACTTGGGGATTAGTTGCCTTCCTCAACTTCAGTTATGTCCTGACAGGGGACAGGAGTCACAAGACTGGGTCTCTAACCAGTACTTGAAATAGAAAAAAAAGTCCAAATCTGTCGTAATGAAAAAATCCTACATTTAAATGAAATATGGAAAGACCAGACATTCATTGCTCATGGACGTTCTTACTTTAGCATATACAGTGGTGTGAAAAAGTGTTTGCCCCCTTCCTGATTTCCTGTTTTTTTGCATGTTCGTCACATTTAAATGTTTTGGAACATCAAGCCAATTTAAATATTATTCAAAGACAACACAAGTCAACACAAAATGCTATTTTTAAATGACGGTGTTTATTATTAACCCTTAGATGCATAAGTGGGTCTTTTTTGACCCAGTGAGGTCATTTTTTTGAGTATCTTTGTAATGAAAAGTTTTTATAATTTCATATTCCAGGTATTCCTCATATTCCTAAAACATGTTACTGATATCATGCAATTACATTTTTTATTTTACCTTTTATACATTTTAAGAAATTGAATTTTTTCAATTACTACCCCAAACTTCCATAAGTGGGTCAAAAATGACCCGCATTCATTTACTATGGAATTTCATGGGAACTTTTGATTCTTATCAACTGTGACTGTCAGGAAGATATATTTATAGATATATACTCACTCACTCACACTCACACTCACACACTCTCACACACACACACACACTCACTCACACACTCACTCACTCACTCACTCACTCTCACACACTCTCACACACACACACTCACTCACTCACTCACTCACACTCACTCTCACACGCACTCACTCACTCTCACACATTCACTCACTCACTCACACACTCACTCACACTCACTCACTCACTCACTCACTCACTCTCACACACACTCACACTCACTCACTCTCACACACACTCACACTCACACTCACTCACTCACTCATTCTCACACTCACTCACTCTCACGCACTCACTCACTCACTCACTCACTCTCACACACACTCACTCACTCACTCTCACTCACTCACTCAGGCCTAGTCCACACGTAGCTGGATATTTGAATAAACGCATATATTTTTATGCGTTTGGGCCTTTCATCCACATGCAAACGCAGTTTTACACCAAAAACGAATGATTATGAAAACTCCGGCCAAAGTGGAGATTTTGGAAAACTCCGTTTTTGCGTTTGCGTGTGTACGTGTGAAAACGGCGTTTTAGAGTCCAGAACATCACAATCTGTGACAAATGATGCTGTGACGTCATATGCGCGACCACTGTAATTGACTGCCTTGCTGTGGAAGGATGAATGCCAGCAGATAATTTTTAATTTTTATGTTAATTCAAACACTCTTTGTGTGTTTGTTTTTACAAGTTCAGCTTCTCCAATATGTGGAGGAGCAAAGGAGAAGTTTTTTGTTACTTACTTTTCTGTTTTGAAGGATTCTGATTGGCTGACATGGGCGTTAGCTTTGTGTTACACTGCCATCTATGCGCTTGGCGTCTTTATGACAACACTCTACAGCGTATTTATGCAGATTCATGTGGATGAAAACTTTTCTTAAAACGATCTCGTGTGTATCATATTATTTTTGAAAACGATGTAGGGGAGATATTCGTTTTTAGAAATACCCGGCTACGTGTGGACTAGGCCTCACACACTCACTCACTCACACACACACTCTCTCACACTCACTCACTCACTCTCACACACTCACTCACTCACTCACTCTCACACACACTCACTCACACACACTCACACTCACTCACTCTCACTAACTCACTCACTCACTCTCACACACACTCACTCTCACACACACACACACATATTCACTCACTCACTCATTTTCACACTCACTCACTCACTCACTCACTCTCACACACACTCACTCACTCACTCTCACATACACTCACTCACACACACTCACACTCACTCACTCTCACTAACTCACTCACTCACTGTCACACACACTCACTCTCACACACACACATACTCACTCACTCACTCATTTTCACACTCACTCACTCACTCACTCACTCATTCTCACACTCACTCATTCTCACACACTCACTCACTCACTCACTCACATTCATTCACTCACTCACACACTTACTCACATAATGGACGTTGACATTGTTCCATTGCTGTTGTGAAATTGTCATTTCATTGTTTAAAAAATGTTCTAAAAATGTTAAAAATGTTTAAGTGAAAAATAAAAATATTTCAAACAAGAAATCATTCTTGTGTGGAATAAAACAGTACAAAATAAAATATAAATTATTATTTTGAGTCAAAATGACAAAAGTGGCATGAAAACACTGATTCTAATACGGGTCAAAAAAGACCCACTTATGGAAGAGTGTAGGGTCCAGTCACTCATGCATCTAAGGGTTAAGGGAGAAAAAAAATCCAGACCTACATGATCCTGTGTGAAAAAGCGATTGCTCCCTAAACATAATAGCTGGTCGGGCCACCCTTAGCAGCAACAACTGCAACCAAGCGTTTGCAATAACTTGCAATGAGTCTTTTAGAGCGTTGTGGAGGAATTTTGGCCCAATCGTCTTTGCAGAATTGTTGTAATTCAGCCACATTGGAGGGGTTTTGAGCATCAACAGCCTTTTAAAGCCATTAAGCCACAGCATCTCAATAGGATTCAGGTCAGGACTTTGACTAGGCCACTCCAAAGTATTCAGTTTGTTTTTCTTCAGCCATTCAGAGGTGGACTTGCTGGTGTGTTTTGGATCATTGTCCTGCTGCAGAACCCAAGTTCATTTCAGCTTGAGGTCACGAGCAGATGGTCGGACATTCTCCTTCAGGATCTTTTGGTAGACAGCAGAATTCATAGTTCCATTTATTACAGCAAGTCTTCCAGGTCCTGACACAGCAAAACAGCCCCAGACCATCACACTACCACCACCATACTTGACTGTTGGTATAATGTTCTTTTTCTGAAATGCAGTGTTTCTTTTACGCCAGATATAATGGGACACACACCTTCAAAAGAGTTAAACTTTTGTCTCATTGGTCCACAGAATGTTTTCCCAAAAGTCTTGGGGATAATCAAGATGTGTTCTGGAAAAATTGAGACAAGCTTTAATGTTCTTTTTGCTCAGCAGTGGTTTTCATCTAGGAACTCTGCCATGCAGGCCATTTTTGCCCTTTAGTCTCTTTCTAATGGTAGAGACATGAACCTTAACTGAGGCAAGGAAGGCCTGCAGTTCTTTGGATGTTGTTGTGGGGTCTTTTGTGACCTCTTGGATGAGTCGTTGCTGCGCTCTTGTGGTAATTTTGGGCGGGCAGCCACTCCTGGAAAGGTTCACCACTGTTCCATGTCTTCGCCATTTGTGGAAAATGTTTTGGAAATGGCTTTATAAATTTGGAAAGTTTTGGAAATGGCTTTATAACCCTTTCCAGACTGATAGATCTCAATTACCTTCTTTCTCAATTGTTCCTGAATTTTGATGAGCTGCTGTCTCTGACTTTACATCTACAAGGTGGACCAACAAAGTAGATGTGTCTGGGTGAACAGTGAGTGACATCAGTGTCACTGCAGTGCTGAGAATGGTCCTGTGGGGGTCCTGACAGCTGAAGAGCAGGGCAGGTTAGTGCACTATTATATAATATTCTTCACTCTTCACAGAAGGGGTAAAGAAAAGTACCACAAAGGTAGAAAAAAAGAGATATAAAACCAAGTTCTTCATGAAGTAAAAAAATATTGTCTACTTAAAATAACATATTTTCTTGTTCTTGCTCTTATCAGGACTATCTGAGAATGGAACTAACCCATCAAATCCTCTCACTCTCATCACATGACTGTTTCACCCTACTGCTGATGTTCTGAAGGCTTCTGTAATATAAACTAGCAGCAAAGTGACAGAAAATCTAACCAATCGAGTCTATGATATTCACTGGGGGTCTGTTCTATAGCTGTCTGAAGGGATTGTGCAGTTTGTTCAGAAAAATTTCAAACGTCTCCATGTACGCACATGTTAGCTTAGCCAGCTAACTCTGAATGGTGACAGGCACTGTGGTGTACGTACATGAAAAGCCTTTTTCAGGGCTACCCTTCAGTGAGAAACTCAGTATAATTCAGCAAGGTCAACCAACTGTTATACCTCTATAAATCTTAACCAGAACGGGAAACAGACACGCTAGCTAGTTTCTGTAAGACATGGGCTGCACGGTGGCTTGATGGTTAGCATGTTTGCCTCTCAGCGCTGAGGTCTTGGATTTAATTCCCCATCTGGGTGGAGTTTATATGTGTCTGCATGGCTTTCCTCCCATAGTGTTTATTTAACTAAGTTACTGAACTGGTATACGTTATTCATATGTAATGGATGAGCTTGCACTGAATTGTAGGATTTGTAGATTTTACTGGTGAATACAAGGTGAACTGGATTTTGAAGTAATGAAATACAGGCTACATTTGTATTGAAAGTGTCTTCAGTTGTAGTTACTAGACCATCTATTCTGAATTCCATGCAATGATTTATAGCATGCATGGATGTAGTTATAGTTATCCGTTATACTGAAGGGGTCCCTGCTTTATGCACCACATACCACTGTATTATATACTATATTATTTCATTAAGACCACAATACTTTAGAGTGTTCTGAGCTTGTAGGACATGTAGAGTGAAAAGGTGCATCTCTCAATCACATTAATACAGCACTGCACCATCCTGAGAAGCATCTGAAAAGCTGAAACTTGAACTGAGTCACCAACAGCACCAGACCTCCATCTAATCAAATCAATCTTTTGTCTCCACATTACCTTTATTGCACTTTCAGGTAGGGATTTGATTCATAAAGACCAGCTATAATATCACCACTGGGCTCTAAGTAAGGCTTTTTAATATAAATGCAGTTATGAGTGGGGATTTAAAGTGCTATACTGCTGGTTTATATCTCTTGCAGGGTGAAGGCCTGGCCCATTATGAATTCTAATCAATTGTAATGGATCTTAAATATCCATCACTTATTTTCTTTGTGGTAAATGCATTGCTAAAGTACAGGCTGATGATGGAATACCTAGGAAAGGATCTGGGTATATGATAGAGGAGACGTAGTTCAGTTATTCTCATTGCTACCATTTTCAAGAACATAATTCAAAGCAAAGATATCTAGATGGGTTTGCTGTCTCAAGGATTTCAGTCCATATTTAAGTGAAAATTAAAGCAAAGGAAGTTAATCCCGTGCAATTAGGATGGCAGATCAATGAGATCAGTTTTAAAGCAACATTTCAAGACATGGAAATCAGTCTCAAGGACTTACCTACCAAACATACCAAAGGAAAGAAAAATCCAAAAGGAGATTATCCGGGATGCACTTTAATGATAGGTATAGGCCACTTTGAGACTTTAAGTAAAACCAAGCATTAAGATTAATCATTGGGAGTCAGGCTATTTTGGCCATTTTTGAATATTTTGGGTTCTGTCTTCATATACACATGAAAAATGTTCACAATGCCCGTGTTTGGTATCTAACATCAACTATTTTACAGTATAATTATTTTACACTTTGACATACTGTATAATACATCACAAAACATATCAAATTAAACTTATAATAAAAATACTACAAAACACAAACATGCTCAATGAAATGTTTTAAAGATGTAAAATATTAGCACAGTAAATGTGTACATATGATGGTAAAAATAGAAAACAATGAAGCTATCAGTTTTGCATTTTTAAAGGTTCTTTGAGTGATACCCCTGAAGAATAATTTTTGGTTCCATTAAGAACTTTGGTGAAGATATATGTACTGTAGGTTCTTCAGGTCTTTCAAATATTCTTCACACTTACACATCTGATTTACAGAAAATGCTTTTTTAAAGAACCAGCCTGTTAAAAACTGAATGTACAACTATATACAGATGCCTTTCTTGTCCACTTGGGGGCAGTATGGGCAGGTCCAGCTGCATTGGCTGACTTCCTTACAGGCATCCCACCCCTCATGCCTGGCTACTTTTACAGATGTAAATATTATTTTTATAAGTTTAAATGATCTCTGTTTTACTTGGTCTATCAACATGAAACAAAAACTAGCACAGTGTGTCATGCCAGAGCCTAATGCTAAAAAAAAATTATGCTATGACGCTGTGAACAAGTCACGTGGTTTGATCAACGCTACTCTACAAGGCTAAGGTTGAGTACACAAAGGCATGGTTACATCCATAGAAACAACACTTTGGCATGCATTGTTGTTTTCTTTTAATGTTTTTTTTTTTACATATTCAGTGAGTGAAGCCCCACCTCACATCATTTCATTCTGGCTGATGTATGGTATGCTCCATCAAAAGTTCAACTCTTGGGCATGCAGAGTGTAATTTTCACTTGTTTCCTTGTGTTCATGTCAATCCATCGAGAGATTGTTCTCATCACAATACCTGTATGATGGCATCTTCTCCTCAGGTCAAGGACGACAAAAGTCATTGTAGAGTACCATTTTATCCAGTCTATGTATCGTTTCCTTCCATGCATTTACCTCTAATTCTGTTTGCACAGGGTCATTCCCTGGTTAAGGGATTAAAAAAGCTCTTCTATGCATGGTAGATCACTGGAAACTAAGTGGTATGCATCCAGAGAAATGGTCAGTGCCATGCAGAATTTATCCTGAAATGTAGCTTCTACGCTGTTGAGGAACGCATCTGAGAGTTTTTTGAGTGCAGACCTGGAAACCTCATAAAAGTGCTGGTGCTTGGAAACAAAAACGAGAGGCCATTTGTCGACAAGGCCTTTGTTCCACAAAATGGGCCGAGGAGTACTTGTAATGAAAAATCGCATGGCTGAAAACACACAGAAGAAAAAGTTAAGGCAGCCTGGCTGATGGCCAAAAGGTTTACAGTGCTGCAGGCAAAGTCAACTCCTCTGCTTCTTCTCTGATTGTGTCAAAATGAGTGGAAAAAAAGGACAAAAAGAATCTCCGAGGAAGACTGCCACTGCTCGCTTTTCTGACACCCCGTCAAGTGTGTAAGAGATACCTGGGTGACATCTGATTGTTTGCAGGCCCATTACTTCTTTGATTGCTGAGCATCTGGGGACCATTCGGGCAGTTTCGTTCTCCCATTTCTGCTCAGATGAATAACAAAAAGCAGTCTTTCCATTTTCCTTCTCGGCCTTGAGCTGACGCATTTTCATGCAGACGCTCGTAGGAGCTGAATAGGCCTGATTCAGAAAGTGCAGATCAAGTTGTTACCAATCTCAAGCAGATGCTTTATACAGGATATTTTAAGTGAAATGATCTTGACTGAAAAGGATTGTCTGCAAATGTAACCCACAAAGCTGTCTCTTCTTTGCCCGTAGGATCAATCAAGGGCTCATTGGAATAGCCTCCCTCTGCCAGGTAGCGGGTGTACCTGTCAGAGCATTTAAATTACTACACATTTCAGTGGGTGGCATTGAGAGTGCTGGGATAAGCCCAGCTACAGACATATACCACTGCGAGACCCCCAGAGGATCACATTTTCCCACCACAAATTGGAGTGTCATTGAATCATGGGTCTGTCTACATATATACAGAAACATGGTATTCTTCTGCTTTTCATGCACTTATGTAAGGGATTATGAATGGTACATGGCTTTTGCTGTACCATCAGCAGTTAGTTTCAAATCAAAACGCATGGCTTCATGGTATCCAAATCCATCAGTAAATCTCACCATTACAATATACAGTCACTGGCCTATTCATTAGGTGCACATACCTTGTATCTGCACTCACTGATCATACAGATGCACTGAGTAGTTCTACGATTACAGACTGTAGTTCATCTGTTTCTCTGTGTACTTTATTATCCTCCTTTCACCTGTTCTTCAGAGATCAGGACCCCACAGGTCCACCACAGGGCAGGTATTATTTCAGTAATGGATCATTTTCAGCCCTGCAGTGACACTGACCTGGTGGTGGTGTGTTAGAGTGTGTTGGAGTGTGTTAGAGTGAATCAGACTGATCATGTTTTTAACTCCTGTATTTTAAGTGAAAAAAGTGCACCAACAAAAAGTATCCAGCCAAGAGCATTCTGTGGTGAAATACTAGTGGACGATCAAAGCAAACTGGATCAACAGATGAGCTACTGTCTGATTTTACATCTACAAGTTTGACCAATAAGGTCAATGAGTCAAGCCCAAGGACTCTTATACAGTGTGGTGTTATTGGTATAATGTAGAATTAGGAGTCTTGCCCAAGGACTCTTATTGGTATAGTGTGGTGTTATTGTTATAATGTTGCATTAGGAGTCTTGTCCAAGAACTCTTATTGGTATAGTGTGGTGTTATTGGTATAATATAGCATTAGGAGTCTTGCCCAATGACTCTTATTGGTATAGTGTGGTGTTATTGGTATAATGTAGCATTAGGAGTCTTGCCCAAGGACTCTTATTGGTATAGTGTGGTGTTATTAGTATAATGTAGAGTTAGGAGTCTTGCCCAAGGACTCTTATTGGTATAGTGTGGTGTTATTGGTATAATATAGCATTAGGAGTCTTGCCCAAGGACTCTTATTGGTATAGTGTGGTGTTATTGGTACAGTGTAGCATTAGGAGTCTTGCCCAAGGACTCTTATTGGTATAGTGTGGTGTTATTGGTACAGTGTAGCATTAAGAGACTTGCCCAGTGACTCTTATTGGTACAGTGTGGTGTTATTGGTACAATGTAACATTAGGAGTCTTGCTGAAGGACTCTTATTGGTATAGTGTGGTGTTATTGGTATAATGTAGCATTAGGAGTCTTGCCCAAGGACTCTTATTGGTATAGTGTGGTGATATTGGTATAATGTAGCATTAGGACTCAATATCAAAATTGATTATTATTATCCGATATGGTTATTGAATATTAACAGCAGATTGTAGCTGATAGAATCTGACTAATCCTCATCTCCATCAGATCAAAACTTAACTAGTTGCATTCAACATGGTAGCTGCCTGGAAAGTGAATTTAAAGTTCTAGAACCTACTAGAAGACTTAATCAGCTTTCTGGTAAAGCTCTACTCGTAGTGCAAAGTAAACAGCATAGCCTAACAAGCTGTCAAACATGAGAAACTATTTCAGTGTATCTTACCACTGATTTCATATACACTGCTGAAACATTTCTGACATTTAGCTTTATATGGGAAAACGTTTTGGGACACCTGCTCAGTCAATGTTTTTCTGAAAACAAAGGTTTTAAAAAGACTTTCCACTAGACTTTGGATCATTGCTGTCTGTATCTGGAGTCAACAACAAGAGCTTCAAGCAGAATAGGAGCCTGGTCTTGTATTGTCCATGTAATTGCATGGGGATGTGGCAAAGATGGCCACCACGTCAATATTTGCCGTCTGAAATGGCCTATTCTGTAACTACAAACAACTTGGCTAATATGTTCGTCACACGACCTTAAACTCAACCCTGACACGACTGTACATTTGCCTTTTATACATTTTTGTATTTATACGTCTCATCCTCCAGCATAGACCCACAGTTAATGGATTCCTGCGAGACCAGGGCTGTTCATAAATCAGCAAGTCACGCTGCGGCTCTATTATAAATGGTGTGATCCAGCAAGCCCACACCACTCATGAATCTTCAGGGTCAGGGAAGAGCGGGCGATACACAAACGATAGAGACGATGGGGTGATTTGTCAAGAACCTGACCCATGCTCATCTCCATTTGGCTGAGAAAAGCAAATTGAAAATACTCTCGGATCACCGCTGTGACAAAGCCAGCTGGTTCACCTTTGGCCAGTGGGCCAAACTGAAGACTTTAAAGACTTTTAGATGAAGTACTTTCTAAAGATGCTTAAATCAGGGTAGCTTTCAAGGGGAATGGACTTTAATCTATGCCCATGGTAGCCTTTGTGTGGTGCTGGTATGAGTGTATTAGACACAGCGGTGTTGCTGGGCATTTTTGTACAAATTGTGTGCTCCCTGACTGTGATATTAGATTAGATTAGATTCAAATTTTAGCCAGTGTGATTGCACACAATGAAATTTGATCTGCACATTTAACCCAGTGCAGTGAAACACACACACACCAGGCTATAAGAACATGTGCCTGAAGTGATGGGCAGTCCTATCCATGGCGCCCAGGGAGCAGTTGGGGATTAGGTGCCATGCTCAAGGAAACTTCAGTAATGACCTACCTGGGGATTGAACTGGCAACATCCCAGTCACAAAAATCAGATCCCTAAACACCAGGCCATGACTGCCCCAATAATAACAGAACATAAAAATACTGGTATAATAGTTTATTATATTTGGTATTGGCATGACAGTTTATGCTAGTCTACACTGGTATAATTGTGTATAATGCAGAACTAATAACAACAAACTAACAATTTCCTTATCTGCAAATATTATATTGACTGCTAATATGTATGTCATGCATCCCTAATTATTAGAAAGCCCTCTTTGTAGACCATCTATGTAGTGTACAATTAAAAACTGTACCTTGACTATTGATGCAAGGTTTGTGTTAGCCATGCTCTAGCCTTATAATAATGGTTAGTTTCTGTGGTTGGACCTTTTTGCACCACATATTATCATGTCAGTATAACTGAAAGGTCATTGGTGGTCCTGTGATGGTCTTTATTTGTGGACAGCAGGGGTGAAAAATCATGATCTTGCAACTCAAACACTACAGAATATAGCTCCAACCTCAAGCTAACACAAACACTTAAGGTAAGGAAGACTTCTAGAGTCATCTGAATATCAGGTGTGTGATCTGAAGTCTCCAATGCGGTAGATATTCCAGGACGAGGATTGAGCATCCCTGTAAACCTGTAAAGTTCACCTGTATGCTGGGTGTTTATGATAAATTGGCAACTCAAATTGATTTGAATAGTTTATACTGTACATAAAACAAAGAAAGTTAAGTAGCACGTTACTATAATGTGGGTACATTTCTCTACATTTTATCAGCCATGTTTGCTGATCAGATCTGATCAAAATGAATCTCTCTCAATTATTATTTTTGTCAGACTAAAGTTAACAAAAATAGCTGTTAGATTGGAAAATCCATGATTAATGTTGGTAAAGGTAGGCATCATGTAGCCAGTACCCAGTAACACTTTCCAATAAGGCTATGTCTATTAACACTAGTTAAGGCTATAGTAACACTTACAAAATTATGCTGTTGTACTACCATGGTTGTATACTGGCATTGCCATCGTAGAACCACTGTGGATTTTGGACATTCCATGATGGTAGTACCGCAGTACTTCAACAGTAATACAGCTAGTTTTACCATAGTAGTAAAACTTGTAGTTTTACTGTGTAGTAAAGGTAGTTGCATTACAGTAGTATTACCATTGTAGTGTCATGGTACCTCCATTATGTTAGTGTTCTGTTCTTGTTGTAGTCATGTGTGGTGCTGTTTTACACTTTATTTTTCTGTTCATGTATATTGTGTTGTGGCCCCTTTAAGAAAGGCGAAGGCTAGAATTGGGAGGTCATGTGACTCTAAAACCAGGAAATGTGAAAGCATACGGCATTGAAAGCGGTTGTTTGTTATCTGAGTCCAGTAACATCTGTATACATTTTATGCCTTTGGTAGCATCGTGGGTATGTATTGATTGTTTGATCAAGTATCTTTAAGTGTACATCATTATTTTAAGAAAGTTGATGATTGTAAGGTTTCAGAGCGATGCTATAATGTTTGTATGTAAACAGTTAAATTAATATATTTCATTCCAAGTTATAAATATAAACAAGATAAATAATCAGCTAAAGTCTGTAACAGTAACAGTTAATTCATAAGACTTGTTACATCTATGTTACATCTGTTTATTCCTTTTTTTGTACATTTTATATGTGGTAAAAGAATTGATTATGTTTTTGTATGTTACAGTTTCACCCTTTCTTTACAAACATCAATAAATCTACAGACAACGGGACAGCGGTCTTTAGAGTCTTGGTGTTAAGAAGGCGTTTAGCTGATTGTCAAGTTATATCCAGTTCATATAGCAAGGACATTACAGTTAGTGTCCAAAAAACATGGTTGTAGCATAATGGTGTCATGATGGTACATTTTTGTTAGAGAAGCATTATTAAATGGTTAAGTATAATAAAATCTGAGAACATGAACTAATCTCTAATGAAACCTTTAGTGATAGTCCTTGTATTCATGTGAGATTAAGTCTTTAGCCATTAACCTTATTCAATAATGTCTGCCGTTAAAACTTAGTGAAAGTCTAAATATATACTTAAATGGTTGCTGACAAAGGCAGAGTGTTTTCAAAACTGTTCAAACATTTAGCAAATCACTGCCCGACCAAGGCCAAAAAAGGGCGTTTTCATGTCCTGAAGACAAACACAGAGAGGATGAGGAAGAGCTTCTACCCGCAAGCATAACAAACTCTCACCAAACTTTGCACAATAACACAGACACGCACACACTCCCCGGACTATGCAAACACACATACACACACTTTGCACTTTATTATGTATCTTTACATTCTACCATCCATGTTTACACTTACCAGCCATGTACATTTGTATACAGTGTTTGTATATTTTGCACATTTATCTGCATGTTTGCACAACAGATCTCTTCTTATCAATCCTTATCTTATACAGGTAGTCCCCGGGTTACGTCGTCCCCGAGTTACAATGTTTCGTGGTTATGACACATCTCCCATTTACTGTATAAAGCCTTTTTTCGTGTTTGGTGTGCGGTTACGCGGCTGTTTCCTTCCATTATTAAACGTATTTTATATGTGTTTTTTGATAATTACTGTGTTAGGATAGGATACGTGCTTACAATATGTTATTTATGTACAGTATTTACGTATGTTCCGACTTACACAAAATTCGGTTTACGACGCGAACGTAGAATCGGATCAATGTCGTAACCCGGGGACTACCTGTATATGTCTGTTATTATCAGTGGTGGACAGTAACGAAGTAAATGTAATTCGTTACTGTACTTAAGTAACATTTCAATGTATCTGTACTTTACTTAAGTACTTTTATTTGCTAAGACTTTATACTTTTACTTCACCACATTTGAAAGCGAAACTTTTTACTTTTCACTTCGTTACATTTACAGAAACATCTCGTTCCTTTTTTATTTTTAAATCAATGCTTAATAAAATACCGAAAGGTCAAAGTGTACCGTGTCACAGACTATAACCAATCTGCGCTCACTAAGAGATTAAGATTTGTACGCGACATGGCTGCAACAGATGGCTTTCCCCAACACCCCTGGCCTTATTTATTGTTTGAATTCATCGAAAAGAAAAAAGATTCGTATTCCTTCAAGTGTCTCCTCTGCATTCCGAAGAACACATCGCTGTCATCATTTATGAACTCGCCGTCAAACTTGAAAAAACACATCGAGGTAAGTTCGCCATTAGATGAGTACTACCAACAGGGTGGTTTATATACCCCGGTTAATTATATCACATTGAAATACATTACATTTAACAGATGCTTTTATCCAAAGCAATGTGCTAGTACCCAAATTGCAATCTGTGGAGATGATAAGCGCCAGTTTAACACAGGAGACTCCAACATCAAACGTTAAAGCCGGGGACACATACACCCGAATTTGGCCAAGCGAAGCAAACTTCGCAATTCATTCCTATGAGGGAGGCAAGGGCAAGCAAATATGAGCGAACCAAAATTATTAAAATTATTATTATTACAATTATTATTATATTAATTATTATTAATTATTCGGCCAAGTTTAATATTATGAGTTCAGTTGGTTGGGCTGCACACAGTTGTAGTTAAAGGTGCTAGAGCTAGCTTCTAGCTTCCCTGTCCCGCCATGTGGTGGACAACGTATAACCTCAGAAAAAGTCCCCCAAGCTAGGTCTGAAGTGGCCGGTTCGAAATTATTGTTCTGTTTGGTACACACACACATGCCTACAACCTACACACACGCACACACAGAGAGAGAGACACACACTTCTAAGGTTTCCATTCAATTAATCCCAAGCACTGTTATTGTCTTCATATACTGTATCGCCTCTTCAAAACTTAGGCAATGTTTCATCAAATGTAATGTTTATACTGAATGATTTATCAGTTGTGTTTTTATTGATTTTCATCAGTTGTGATGGTGTTTGTTATTTGTTATTTGTTTTTTGACAACTGAAATAAATGAAAAATAAAATAATGAAATGAATGAATGCTTTTTGTGTTGCTTCAAAAGCACTTGGTCTTACTTAAAGATTTTGCTAGGCAAATGTAAGGCACTGTTTCGTTGTTCACCTGTTGATCGAGTAGGCCTAGGGGTTTTGATGTGACGCTAAGAAAAAAAAAAGTTTACTTTTACTTTTAATACTTAAGTATTTTTGAAGGCAGATACTTTTGTACTTCTACTCAAGTAAAAAATTGAGGTGAATACTTTTACTGCAGTAAATTTCAATGCAAGGTAACTGTACTTTTACTCAAGTACTTAATTGGTGTACTTCGTCCACCACTGGTTATTATAGCTCTTTATTGTCTATTTTGTCTCATTTTATTTGTTTTACATTCTCTGTTAATCTTCCCTCCACTTCTGTTGTTGCCATGTCCCCCCACCTCCACCTCCACCACACCCCTTTCTTTCCTAATGTGAACGAGCAGTCATCAAAGCATTTCACTGCTAGTTGTACCATGTATGTGACAAATAAACTTTGATTTGATTTGATTTGACTCAGATTGGTGCATTAGTTGATGATGTGATATATCAACACATTCCTTTTGGACAATCAACCACCCGCTACCTTCCTCTCTTCAATAACTTGGATTCATCTCAACAACGCAAACCTCCCGCGCTGTGTTTTCCAGGTTAATGTCCAAATATATTATTCATCAAGGCATTCTGCCACGATCAATCCACTCCAAAAGGCTATATCTAGGGATGTGTTTTAAATCTCCCCCCGAGATGCTGAACTTTGTCACATCTAATTACACAGGCTGAAGGAAAGCCTCAGCTAGACACGCTCTCCATCTCTCAGCATGCGTACAGCGCCAGCCAAGACGTATGGGAAAGTTCCCAGCAGGTAAGCTGAAATGACACGCTGTATGATCACTGTGCTTTGAAATCAGCACTGCTGTTAACATCCCTTACCTTGTAAGAAATAGGACCCCATATCCCTCGTCCCTATGGGACCATTCAGGTTGTCTGTTAAGTTTTGCAAAATCATAATAAAAGTATGGTGTAATGTGCATTTTCCCCATTAGTACTGTAGCTCAATGACAAAGATCCACCATCTCCATGCTTTCCATATAAATCACACACACACACAATTTTAGTTTTCACCCAATGCTGGAATGATCAATCGACCAATCCATCCGATATGACTCTCCCAATCTCTTGTAATGACTCTAGTAGGCTGAAGACTAGCACAGCCTCCTCTGAAACATGTGAAGTCAATCACAAGCTCTTTTGAACTGCTGTTGATACATTGTTGCTGTGCAGCCAACACACTCAGAGGATCTCCAGCTCTGATGGATCAGCTGGCAGACACCTGAGCCAGTGGACAATACTTAGTAGTGCTGGGGAAAGAGCACCATGTACCCACCCAGAGAGAGCACTGCCAGCTTTGCACTTTCAGGGCTGTGGCTGCTGACGTCAAGCAGCATGACTGGGATCCTCTGATCATAGTGTCATCAGAAATATGTGTTATAATGTGTAACATAAAAACACACACTTACAATAACGCTAAACATTTAGGAACGTTTAGATTTTTAGTACCAGACATCATTTATTTCAGGCTGCACAGCACTGAAGGGACATTGTATAAGTTAATCTCACAACTCAGGTTAGTGCCAGTAAGAAACAAACTGGAAGTGTTCACTTTGATTATATACAGAGGTTAGACAATGAAAGTGAAACAGCTGTCATGTTAGTGTGGGAGGTTTCATGGCTAAATTGGACCAGTCTGGTGGCCAATCTTCATTAATGTCACATCAGTAAGAGCAGAGTGTGAAGGTTCAGTTAGCAGGTAAGAGCACAGTTATATAGTATATTACAATGCACACAACATTATGGTGACATACCAGAGTTCAAAAGAGGACAAATTGTTGCTGCACGTCTTGCTGGCGCATCTGTGACCAAGACAGCAAGTCTTTGTGTCTAAATATTATTGAGCCACTTTGGGGTGTTTTGGAGGAGTGAGTCAGGAAACGGTTTCCTCCACCAGCATCACGTAGTGACCTGACCACTATCCTGCAAGAAGAATGGCTTAAAATCCCTCTGACCACTGTGCAGGACTTGTATATGTCATTCCCAAGACGAACTGATGCTGTATTGGCCACAAAAGGAGGCCCTACACCTACTAATAAATTATTGTGGTCTAAAACCAGCTGTTTCACTTTCATTGTCCAACCCCTGTACCTGAAGAGTCCATTAAAAATAATAACTTCTAGGAAAAAACTACAACAAAGCACAAGAGTAACTATTATACTCAGAGTAGGGATAATAATGATAATTATAGTATTTTTATATTATATCTATTAATACATATTACTGTGTGTGTGTGTGTGTGTGTGTGTGTCCACTGATGGATTGGTGCCCTGTCCTGGTTACAGTCAAATTATAAGATGGATGGATGGATGGATGAATGAATGGAATTGGGCTGTATCAACAGAGTTATATGGGTATATATATATATTTGTTCACTCATCAGTCAAGGATTGCAACCAAAAATCAACTTTTCAACATTTTTTATGCTTTTTTAACCATTATTCCATCATTTAAAGAAGACTCTTTAATTAGCAGCTCAAAACAAACAGCATATGCTTTTTCTTTATCTGCTTCTCTGTATACTTTATTATCCTCATTTCACCTGTTTTTTATAGTCAGGATCACCACAGAGCAGCTATATTTCAATGAGGAACATACAGTATATACAGTATATTCTGTTAGATATGTAGATTAATATAGAATCTCTTGTAATATGAAGAGATTTGAAAGTCATTAGTCATTACTGGCTACAGTTAATAGCTGTAGGATGTGATATTTCACCACAAGTCATTAGAAACTCAGTGCTAATTCAAATTAAAAACAGCAGAAAAATGTTAAGACATCATCACAACTCATCCATACAGATCATCTGTCTAGCTGCTTAAATGCTTCAGAAATGTTGAGTGAGAATAAATCAGCCTGAAATGGGCTTGACTTGGTGTTATTGACTTTAAGAGTCATAAAGAAGCAGATCTGAGAAGGAGCTGTTAGTGTCACAAGTGGGCATAACAGCCCTTATTCATCAAAGAGCTGCGCATCTGATTCCTCAAACTATCATGACATTGAAACAAGCACTACCTCCAATCCACAAATTACCCTTGTGTATATTAATCCTCACATCACTCAAAGGGTCCAGCATGCATTTAACTTAGGAGACAACTTTCTTTAAAAACAAAATAAATCAGGGCTGGTATCACTTGAGCTCATGGGTTCAAGTCCCAATCTGGGTGGAGTTTCCATGTTTCCTCCACGTCTGCGAGGTTTTCCTCCCACAGTCCAGAAACATGGAGATCAGGTGACTCTAAATGAGCCTGGTGTGTTAAATTGAACGAATGCCTGTGTGTGTATGAATGTATGTGAGTCTGTCCAAAGATGGTTTGGGATTCTGTGCTGGGTGATCCCCTCTAGTGCAGTCCTCCAGGTGGATGGTCACTTCCGGTTGAGATGCTGGTTGATTAGCTGCCCACTTGTGTGATTGAGTTCTAAGTGTGTAAAAGGATTGTGTTGATTGTGTCCTTGGGTATTAAAAATCATTATATAAGTGTAACATTCATTCATAACTGAAGCTTACCGTCTGAAACCAACCTGACATCCTAAACGCTGTTATAACGAGGCAAGGAAAGTGACATGGATGGTAACTTTGATCAAGAAAATATCTGACAAAGTAGCACAGGGAAAGGGTGGGACACACTCAGGGTAATAACAAAGGACCAGCACTGAGACAAGACACAGGTGCACATGATAACCAGGGGCATAGGGCAGGGCAAAGGCAGAAACACAAGAACATAAACACAATGTAAACAAAAGCATGTGAATGTGGGAATGCAAGGACAATACTAAGGGACAAAAAAGTGACAGGACCTTACAGAATGTTGTTGCTTATTGGTAATAGTAATAATGATTTTGGTTATTTTTCAGGCTCTTACACTATTACACACAGAGGTGTCAAGTAATGAAGTACAAATACTTTGTTACTATACTTAAGTAGAAATGTTGGTTATTTATACTTTACTGGAGTAATTATTTTTGGATGATTTTTTACTTCTACTTACTTACATTTTAATGTAATTATCGGTACTTTATACTCCTTACATTTTAAAAACAGCCTCGTTATTTCTATGTGTTTCATTTTGGTTTGTCATCATTTAAAAAACATCCAGATAAACTGGCCCATCCAGAAAGAGTGAATGTGACTGTGGTTGGATGAGAAGTATAAACAAATACCATTCTGATACCCTATTGGTACCTGCACGTCATGTGTCTCGTCACTCTCCAGTAAGCTCAGTACAACACATATATGGTCTGCTAATGTATTTGAAATTACTATAGCGGCTATATATTACTATATCTCGTACCTGCGGATCCAAAATCCTCCAAAAGCAACAGAAAGAGATGAAGTGTAGTCCTCAAACACGTTTATTCTGTCTTGTTTTCACACAGGTCTGTTTGTATTGTTTTTACCAGAATAACAAACAAAGAAATAAATCAAAAATGTTGCTTAGCATAACAGGCTACGCTAAGAAAACAGCCCTGATCTCCTCTGAGAAAAGTAATGGAGTACAGAGTAAGTTTGCAGTCAGGGAAAGCAATCGATTGCCAGAAAAATAAAGAATTTACTCTAAATATTAAAACAATGCTCCTAAATAACACAGAAGAACATAACACACAAAATAACAACATAATTGCTATTAAATATACATTTAGTGCAAAATTCTCCATGACATTACTAAAATTTATTAATTTTCAAGGGGCATATACAGTATGCAGCTGAAACATGTAGCCCGTACATCCCAAAAAATGTCAACATTACCATTTTAATATAACATTATAATCATTACGGCTTTTAGAAAAAATGTATTTTGGGGGTGGGGGTGGAGTAGTGCACTATATGCTCCTGTGGGGCAGACTAAGTTCTGGCATTTGTTTTCCTTACATTACTTTTACTTTTATACTTTTAAGTAGTTTTAAAACCAGAACTTTTGTACTTTTACTTGAGTAAAAAGATTAAGTTGACACTTCAACTTCTATAAAAGTCTTTTTAAACCCTAGTATCTGTACTTCTACCTGAGTAATGAATGTCAATACTTTTGACACCTTTGATTACACATGCATTGATCTGAAATATCAGGTCAGTATATGTTAACCCTGAAGTTCAGATACTATATCGGGATGAGAGGAATCCACAGTTGATGTTTCTTGGGCTTCTATTGAATATTTTGCTACTTTGCAAAAATGAAACAAGAGGCACTTGATATCAGATTGAGTTTATACTCATGAGAGAAAAAGTTCATGTTCATATTGCAACTGTATGAAGATTGAATCTCTGAAATCAACTGAAGGCAATTCAGAGTAACTTTTATACACAGTGCTGTAATAGATGTAGCCCCCAGTAGCCCACCGACACGCACAGCCGCTCGTGCCTTTGAAACTCATGTCCGAGTGTCTCCTGTCACAGCCGTTCGTGTAATGCCTAGTGACACCGGGGTCACTGCGGATTGGAAATGGAGTGATAGGTCTCAGTCCTGAGGCGGCATAATGCATTCCCCATATCTACTCCAAGGGCATGCACAAATACAGCGAGCCACGGCCATGTTTGCTAGGTGAGACGGGTTAAGGTGGATGAAGGATTTAAGGCAATTTCCATCAACGGACGCAATGCTTCGCAGAAAGGTCATGGAGCAAAGCACTTGGCCGGTATGTATTCTCACGGCCCTCTGAGTGTGCGTGTACTTGTTTTCCATCAAACAAAGCTATCCAACGCTGTCAGTTTGGATCACACCGGCCGTGCGTTGCCGCACTGATTCGTTTTTATATAACCAGCCAACGGAAAGTGGTCCCCACCCCCCCAGCTGCTCCTCCATTCTCTCTGTGATTCTCTCGGTGATATCTGCTCTGTTCTCCATCACTGACTGAGTTTGATATGTGCTTTATCTGTCATCTGTATCTGCCACTGTCCAGTCGCTGGGCTGTCAACTGTTGGGTTTAGCTGACTGCGCTAGCGCCTGTCACACCATCACAGTGGAAGAGTTTACGCTGCCACCTCTTCAATGTAAATTGGCAACCTCTGAAGTTCAATACCACCCAGCATCTAATGGGAAATCTATACCTAGATTACAATGAAGTGCCAGCTTCTTCTTTTCCCACCATTTCCTCTTTTTTCTTATTCCACATGCACACTTCCCTTCCATGTGACAGCTGGTAGGCTAAAAATACACATTTCCATATGCAGCTCCAGACCACCATCCAATACAGAGTAAAATATTCAATGCCCGCATACACTGATCAGCCATAACATTACAATCACCTCCTTGTACCTACACTTCTACAATTACAGACTGTAGTCAATCTGTTTCTCTGTGTACTTTATTAACCTCCTTTCACCTGTTCTTCAGTGATCAGGACCTCCACATGGCAGGTGTTATTTGAGTGGTGGTTAAGGTTTAGCAATGCAGTGCCACTGATGTGGTGGTGGTGTGTTATTGTGTGTTAGAGTGGATCCGACACCTGTATGTTCAGTGGAGCTGATCAAATGAACAATGAGTCTTTCACTTTTTTTGTAGTAGTAGCCAGTTAGCCCATCCCCATCCATTAGGACTCTCCCCATCACTTTGCACTGTCCCTGACTCTAGGAGGGTGAAGACAAGCACAAGCCTCCTCCACTGCATGTGATACAGCCGACACCTCTTTTCAAACTACCACTGATACATCGTCACTGGGGAGCCAATGTGCTCGGAGGAAAGCGCAGGATTCCCAGCTCTGAATGGACCAATCAGTAGACGCCTGAGCCAGCAGACATTGCAAAGTGAGAGTGATAAGGAGAGAGAGTGACATCTACCTGCCCAGAGAGAGCACTGCCAATTTTGCTCTCTTGGCCCTGGCTGATGATAGCAAACAGCATGACTGGGATTCAAACTCGCGATCCTCTGGTCATAGTGTCATGGGAGTCTTTCACTTTAATGTTTTGGCTTATCAGTTTATAGTCCTGTGCAAATGCTTGTTGTACAAATCCTTTTTCAACAATGTGTTGATGAGTTGAAAATACAAGAGAATAACCAGCAACAAGATGAATGAACAAGCCATTAAGAAGCTTGAAGACCCAAACACAAGATGGAATATTCTGGAGAAACACTATCCATATAGTAACGAGGTTAATAGATGGCAATTAATTGCAATAATAAAATGACAATTAACACAAAGCACCAAAGCCAAGTGTCTAGACTGATACTGGCTCTTGTTGACTTCTGCCCATGAGTGATTGGTGGTATTATTTTTTCTACAGCACCTCCTCAAAAAGAACAGACCCACAGCCTTGACTTGTATTGTCACTGTTAAGGAAATGATGCATTGTATCTTGCTCTCAGTGAAAATGGAAAGTAGAACTGAAAGACGGACGAAACGGAGTGGTGGAGAACACCACTTGATGAGTCACTTGAGGCCAATTGAGCTAAATGTAAAATTCAGCCAAGCCGTTGTGAAGTGCTTCTGTGCCGGCCACTATCTCTTATGTTCTTGACACAGTCCAAGGTTACACCTATCTTTTCAATATGACACATCGGTAATTGGAGGTGCCACTGGGATCTTTGTTCTGGGTCACATTTATATGATCACATATGGCATTTGTATGTGAGCCAGAGAGTCAGGAGTTAGCAATATTCTAATGAAGAGATATAGACCACATAGACAAAAGTATTTGGATACACATTCATTCATTGTTTCTTCTGAAATCAGACTAAAAACTGTTGTATTGCTTTTGATGGAGTAAGTGTCTACTGTCCACAGAAGGTGTTCTACTAGATTTTGGAGCATTGCTGTGAGGATTTGATTGCATTCATCCACAAGAGTGTTAGTGAGGTTAGGATGTTGGATGATCACCACCACCACCTCATCCCCAACTCATCCCAAAAGTACTGGATGGAGCTCCATCATGCCAGAGAACACTGCTCCACAGCTCAATGCTGGGGGTTTTATATGGCACCAACAGTTTCATGATTATCTGCTGCAGAAAGTCCTTTTCCATTGGCAGTACTTCTCTACAGGGAAGTGGTAGGAAGGTATTTGTAAATGAATGATTGATTGAAAAATTCACGGTCATTGGCATGTAACCCATGACGTGTTCTGCCCCATGTTTCTGCAGGACAGTGGCATGTAATGAATAAGAAACAGATCAGTGAAGGACACTGGAAATGATTGATGTTGCTCAAAATAATAGTTATGGCCAGATATTTATCCACATATGAATAACTTTTCACTAAAGGATGGATAGTTTACCTGCACAAACGTGTGCATAAGAATATCAGACATGGATATTAGGTCACTTTCCTTCTAAATACTCTAGCGGTAGTTACAGTGTATATTATGGCATTCCACCAGTATCCCAGACTTAACCCTGAAATTGCTAATGGTCTAAGGCTAGGCCTAATCCACACTGTGAAGTTGGTGAAGACTTGAGAGTGTCTTGGATCCTTGACTTAATCGGTCCTCACCTCTTACTGGAAACCCAAATAACTGGATCATTATAAGAAGAACCAGTTCATTAGAAAAGATTGTGATGCTGATTATGACCACCCCTCAGAATGAACTGACCAGGGACGTCTAAGATGCCATGTGACAGGATTTACTGCATGTATAAATAAGGTTTTTCAGTCGTATCGAAATTGGTTTATATCGCAAAAGTGTAATGAAAACACTCGAACGGACTTTTTTCTCATCAAGGGAGTCACGTGATCAACAACCGGACGTTTCTATTGGCGAAAAAGACGACGAAGAAGAAGACAACAACAAAAAGTAAGAGGATGAAGATGACGCGGCATATTTGGAATAACGAGGAGAATCCTTGGACAATGTGCAGCTGGCTCCACTAGAGATCTCACAGCATCACAAAGTTCATTAAAAGTTGAGTGTGCCATTCTGTGTGTCATTGGGCAGCACGGTGGCTTAGTGGTTAGCATGTTCGCCTCTCAGCGCTGAGGTCTTGGGTTCGAGTCCGCATCTGAGTGGAGTTTCCATGTTCTCCCCGTGTCTGTGTGGGTTTCCTCCGGGGACTCCGGTTTCCTCCCACAGTCCAAAAACATGGAGGTCAGGTGAATTGGCTACTCTAAAAAATTACCCTGGTGTGTATGTCTGTGTATGAATGTGTGTGTGTATGTATGTATGTATGTATGTATGTTTGCCCAGATATGGTTGGCACTCTGTCCTGGGTGATCCCCCTAGTGCTCGATGCAGTCCTCCAGTTGGACGGTCGCTTCTGGTTGAGAGTACGCTGTGCGCGATTGGCTGCCGCTTCTCGCCGGTGTGTGTGATTGAGTGTGTGTAAATGCAGTGTGTTGATTGTAAAGCGTCCTTGGGTTTGAGAAAGACGCTATATAAGTGTAACAATCATCATTCATTCTAAAATGTTGAATCCACAGCTCTTCTGTAAAATCAACGATTACAGTTTCCAAGGGGCTTGTCACTCCAAAGCCTCGATAAGTCACCGTCTCCTCTGATGGCTGATGATGAGCGCTGGTGCCGTGGTAGCAGTATGTATAAAGCTGAAGTATGTGTTTACATCCACTGCCGCCATGTTTGTAATGACTTATCGCGAGAACAAACATATTCACACGTGATTTTATAAAAGTATTTCACATTTAATGGAAACACCACAACTGCGAAACTTGTTTTGTTGAATTGTTTTTTCGACAGAATATCAATAAAGTTTTGTGCAAAACTGCAATGGAAACGCAACTAGTGAGCACACCAGTCAGTTGTAGCAGAGTGTAACACTATAATCATGGCCAAAGGATGTAATTTGACTGATGTCCAAAATGGCATGATAATTGGGTACCAGAAAAAAGGGTGACAGCATCTCAGAAACCGCTAACTTTTGGGATGTTCTAGAGCTGCTGTAGTGAAGGTGTACTGAGAATGGACTTCTTGTACATTGAGTGTATTCCCAACAACACATCAGTGGTATCCCATCGGCAATTGATGCCAGAGGAGAACAACAACTCCCATGAGTGGTACAGAGCAGTCAACATGTCACCGTGGACCAGTTAACTTCTATAGTGGACAGGAAAGTGTCAGGGATCACCACTGACTGAACACTGTTATGTATGGGACTGTATAGCTTGGTTAAGGTGGTCTTAATATTATGATATAACCAGGGGAATCAAGTTGGTGACACATTTTGTTCACAGTTGAGCTGAATGAGTGCAGCAGTCAGCCTGTGGTCATCACTTACAATCAATCAATGGTACTGTTTGTGTCTTAATTGGTTAATTGACTTATTGACAGCAGGAGGTTTTTCAGTTCTGCATTTATCTGAGTCAAACACTTTATACTGCCAAAAGTATGCAAATCCCTATGTGATATAATTTATTCATATGCAAAGCACAATGCCCTTCTCTTCATCAGTGTACATGAACAGCACGTCTCAGATTTGTTCTTGCTTTCAAACTGCACTGTCTGCTGTTCTGCTACTGAACAAGATTTGCTGGAAGGAATTTGTACCCACTGTGGGAGATGCCCCCCTTGGAGACTGAGTGACACAGTAACCTTTCTTTGGTCCTCCGAAAATGGCATAAGATAAGGGCAGAAAGTGCTGCACTTGGGGAACAATCCATTCTTGTGCCTTGATTTGATCTTAATGTCCACTCGGGCCAGGCTGCAGGGCTGATGCTGCTGTTGAGAAAGCTAACGGATCAGTTTTTGGGACTCCAAATTATAACTGCATGATGCTCCTGTTCATATTCACTGCTAATGTAGAATCAATGCACTACTGCACTAGTCAAACACAGAAGTCCTGCAGTATTTATTTGTGCTACATGTATGGGTTAAATGCCTCAAACATGCAGTGCAGTAGTCAAATAAATACATTTTAGGTGCTTCAAGAAAGCTTCCAATAGGGCTCAGCAGGCTTAGACGCTGACACTATGATCAGAGGATTGTGAGTTGAAATCCCGGTCATGCTGTTTGCCATCAACAGCCGGGGCCCAAGAGAGCAAAAATTGGCAGTGCTCTCTCAGGGCAGGTAGATGGCGCTCTCTCTTCCTATCACTCTCACAATGATGTCCGCTGGCTACTGATTGGTCCATCAGAGCTGGGAATCCTGTACTTTCCTCCGAGTACGCTGACTCCCCAGTGGCGGTGTATCAGCGGTAGTCTGAAAAGAGGTGGTGGCTGTATCCCACGCAGCGGAGGAGGCTTGTGCTTGTCTTCACCTCCTAGAGTCAGGGACATTGCAAAGTGATGGGGAGAGCCACTAATGGGTTGGGTTAATTGGTGACTACAACATTGGGAAAGAGAGAACATTGGCAAAAATGTATTTATCATTTCTAGAGTGTAAAGAGCTGGTTCTTCTAATAATATATATATATACTCTATATCCTCATATATAAAATACCATTATAAGATTCTGAACCAATGATGTCTTCATGTACATGTAGATTAAATATGCAATGGGTAATGGTGATCATGCCATCACAGATGCTGTTTTATTGTATCAGTATGGATGGTCTTTGTTGACTAAAAACAAGTAAACACAAACTGAAACATGGACTTGTCTGACCAGGGAACATGTTTCTGCTGTCTTTTGGACAATCTCAGATGACTTTGGAACCACAAAGTTAATATATGGCTTCTTTTTTGCATAATTCAGTTTCAGGTTGCATTTTTTGATGCAGAGGCAGACTATGTTAAGTGTCAGAGATTTTCCAAAGTATTCCTGAACCCCTGTGGCTACGTCCATCATGGTAGCATGACAATTTGTCAAACAATACTATACGAGGGCACAATAGTCATGCAAATGTATGTGCAGTTTCCTCCCTTACACACTGAGATTTCCTCTGACTCCCTGAATCTTTTCATGATGCTATGAGCTGTAGTTGCTAAAATACCTTATTTGCATTCTTGCAGTGATGAACATTGTCTTTGGACTGCCTGACAGTTCTTTTATTGAGTTTGGCCTAAAGTGTTGAACTTGCAGCCATTGGCAGAGATGCTACCACTATAACCCGAGGACCCTGAGTTTGAATCCCGGTGCTTGCCTGCACCCTCCTAGAGTCAGGGACAGTGCAAAGTGATGGGGAGAGGTCTAATGGAGCGGATGGGCTAATTGGCTACCACTACATTGGGAAGGAGATAAAAATTGGCAAAAACCTAGAAATAAATTATGAAAAAAAAGGAAAAAAAGAAATTGCAGCCATTGATTTTTTTCACTCTGTGTGAACTTCCTGGCCAGTTGAACATAACTTCTTTCCTGTAGATCCACCTTGCTGCTGTATTTCATGATAATATCATGTTAGTGCTGAAAATGGACCCAAATAATATCTGGTGGTCATCAGTAACCATCCGCTAGATAATCAATACTGAGGAACTTCCCAAATGCCATGGCTGGAGTGCAGCGATAAGATCAGGACCCCATGCTGTGTTACTCAAACTGGGTTCTTCTCAACTTGACTGATAAATCAAAATAAATCGTGTCACTTTTGACAGAATATTTTGCATTTTTGTGAAAATGATATTGTTTTGTGAGTAAAAACATACTTGGTGACCTCACAAATGTCTCAGGTGGTTTCTGACTCTACAAAATAGGTGTTTCTCATTAAAAACAGCTTATAAATATTTCATTATATTCTTCCTAACCACGCTTCTTCTAGCTCCTAGTCACAGTAGTCACCTATTGTATGCAGCACAAAAACAGTGAAGACAGAGTTTCTCTTTTTTGGTCCTTCTGAAAGTGCTTTTCAAACAGAGCTTAGGTCTCTAATGAGCTAGAGACGGTCCTCTGTCTCCTATTACCTAAGAGCTGAGTTGTAGCACAGGCTCTGAGTCAGAAGATGCTGTCAGATCCCTTGCAGTCTCAGCGCGAGCTTGTCGTCGTCGCAGGGGTTGGTGTGCTGCATGAATAATGCAGTGCCATCTACAGGGGCAGAACATGCAGGAACGTCAAAATGGGCGAAAACACATTGGTAAAAGAACCACATTTTGACAATAGCCTGCTTCATTTCAGAAGCTAAGCCCACCTCTGCTACTGGGGAATGACAAGCTCCGGCTTGTGTCGGCAGCAGGGGAGCACAGGAGGAAGAAGAAAACGAAAAAAATGGGCCCAAAGTTCAGAGAAGAACATCAGAGCATTTCCAAAGTCAGCCTCATCAAGTAGCTCAATTATGCAGCTAATGAAATGTCAAACACAAGAAACTGTTAGGCTTAAACATGCTATCAGAGTGACAATTTAGGTCAGAAAATATGTTTGATACGCCTTGAAGCTGAACTCAGACAGTGCTGCTTAATTAACCTTCTATGACTGATTTGTGCGAGGAACAAAAACATAGCTGGAAGTGTTGCTGGGAAGGAACAGGTCTGATCCTGAGCATCTTTTGATGTTCACTTGGCAGAAATCATGTCCAAATAATCTCATTTGCAATGGATTTGCCACTTTTAAGAAGGACGTGACCTTGATCATGAATAAAACAGAAGAACAGTGGAGTTTTCAAGCCAAGTTTGCAGTGCTTGGCCTCTCGAAACATTTACATGAAGACAAGGCTTTCGCCATGCAGCAAGCAAGCAACTGCAAGATGACTCAGCAAAGGAAGTTCACGCCAAACACTTTGGAAGTTCTTTGTCTTTGATTTGATGCCTCTGAAACCTCTTTGTTGGGCCGTCCATCTGTTTTTCCCTTTGTTCTCTTTCCTATGCTTTCAGAAACAGGCTATTAGGTTGAATAACCAACATTTTACAAGCATCTCCACACCCCACCAGCAGTTCCATACAATGAACATTTGAGACCTAAATATGACAACGCAGGATATTTTCTCTGGCGCAGTGTTGCATTTGAGTGCTTCATGATGAAAATACACAAAACGGACAGAAGATAATGAAAACAACGCTCTGGCTTCTCTTGATGAGCTCCTCTTATTCATTAAAGCATTGAAAACAAATGATTTTCATTCCATATTAGCATACATCACCAGCAGCATCCTTGAACACAAACAAACCATTTACCAGTGAATAGTGGTAAAGAGCAATGTCACTGCTCTGTACATGATATTTGCTTCAGAATTAATTAAACAAATCAATTAAATAGCAAAAAGGTGACTCCAATTATTAATAGAGTCTTCTCATGCTTCTCTTCCTTGCCTTCTGTCTGAAGCTCTTCTCCTGTTGCGCATTAATCTGATAACGACAGAACTGAACTAATACCCTCAATGGGGCCTGCCTCATTAACTGAGTGTGTGTGTTTGAGAGAGAGCGCTTTGCATGCCGTACGGCAACAGGAATGCGTGGCAGCGACCTTTTCCGAAGCAAGCAGCCCATTTTATAATTCCAATTAGTACTTTTGTGCATCGTTTGTGCTCTCTGATCGAATGTGCCCTCAAAGGCCCACCCAGATTAATCTGCTTCGATCCAGTGGGGGGTGGGGTCAAATCTGAAGAGACAGGCCCATATACCAGATGTGGAATTATTGGTATAATGTAGAATTAGGAGTTTATCCAAAGCACTCTTATTGATATAGTTTGGTGTCATTGGTATAATGTAACAGTAGCAGTCTTGCCCAATTATTCTTATTGGCATAGTATGATGTACTTGGCGATTAAACTCCAGTCTGCCACATGGGATTCACCATTGCTATCCCCTGCACAGTGGCGGACTTGACCAACACGCAAACCACGCAATTGCTTGGGGCCTCGGAGATCAGGGGGCCAAAAGAGGTTGGCAAAAAAAAAACTAAATGCATTTTTGTTGTTGTTCCACACTAAATAGCTACCGTACACCTTGGGTGTACTTTGGGAGTGGGGGTGGGGGACAGCGGCTTTTTCAAAAGTTTTGGTTCTCTGCAAATTTTTCCATCCAAAACAGTGTTACACTATATTAAAAAGAAACATGTCGAGCACTAGGACCCAGCAAAAAACGGCCACTCATTCGGAAGCCTATTTCTCTTAAGACCACTCACAAGCTCATCAATTGGCTCGGCCGTGTCTTGCTAGTGTGTGATTGGCTGTCCAAGCGGTCACTCCATCAAACTTGCTTTTGGATTTGCAAACCAGTGTTTTGCAATTTGGCCAGCAGTCAGTGTTCACCTGACACTGTAAGTTAATAAGATGTACGTTTGTTCTGCCTGTTTCACATCAGATAGACATATTTTAATATCAGAGGTTTCATATTAAAATCCATTAACATTATAATCTGTGTCAGTGTGCGTGTTTACCAGTCTGTGATAAGCCATCATGTACATGTTTAACTATTATCAAAATAATTCACAATTATTCTGATTATTTTTACTCAAATATGATGTAAAGTTTTATGCAAATGAGGTCTATTGATCATACAGTCCAAACATAAGTGTACAATTGCTGCTATTTGGAGTGAAGCTGATTATCAAGGTGTAACACAGAATTGAGTGATAATTTTATATTACATGATTTTAACAGTTTATTAATATTTAATAACTATTATTTTATTAACAATTAATATGATTTTATTATTATCATTATTATCATTATTATTATTATTATTAGTAGTAGTAGTAGTAGTAGTAGTAGTAGTAGTATATTATTCATAGTAACTAGTAATTCCTAATTAAATATTATGAATAATAATGTTTAAGTAATGTTTAAAATGTGTGTATAATAATTAATATTTATTAATACTTAATAATAATAATATAATTTATATTTAATCCTGTACCACACCATAACTATAAAAAGAATCCGTTTGATCAGGGCCCCCAGACGTAACATTGTTTGGGGTCCCAGAACTTCCAAATCAGCCCCTGCCCCTACATTATACCAGCACCATACCTGCCAGCATTTCAACACTGCATAATACACATTCATTTTCCACTCAAATCATGATTTGTCATTGATCTCTAAAGTCGTATCTGGCACCAAGATTTTAATACCACGTCCACCACAAATTGGATGTCTTGCTTCAGCATATTACACAGATATTCAGATTGAGATTAATAAAATTAGGAGGACACTGGTAGTAGATAGTGACCACTGTTGACCAGGAGCATCCTACCCACAGACATGCTCCAACCCATTAATCCAACCATTAACATATAAACATTTCCTTAAGAGGGTCAGGCTGCTCCACTACCTAACAATAGCAGGCATGGGTGATGCAATGGAAATGCTGATAGATCCGGGTCAAAAAACTGCAAGTCCTACATTCCCCAGCAGTAATCAGCACTGACTGACTTCACCTGTATGATAGGATATAAAATGCCAGTCAAACTGCTGTTCACTGTTGCACCTTTGTAGAGAGGCTAACGGTAACAGTAATTAAAAACAGAAACAAAAGACAGTAAAAGAAGTAGAAGACTGAAAAGAAAACCCAGTGAAATTCCAGAAAGTATCTGAAAGACAAAAGGCCAGAGAGGAAAAAAGAAAAAAGGAGCTGAATTGGTGGGGAAGTTAAAACCCTATTTATGTTAAGTTGGCTTCGCTTGCCTCAAACTAGCATAATAAGAGAGCTCCGTGACTGTGTTACCTTAAGTTTTTATTCCATTATATCTGCCTTTGTTTAAACATGGCAGGCGTCAAGAGTTTCCTTTGTTCTTTTGCCCACCTTCTGTTTTACACCCCTCCTTAAGTGGATTTTTATACCTCATGTCTATATCCCTAGTGGCACGCTGGTAGTGCACTAGTCTATTATCACTCAGATTGTGGGTTCAAACCCCAATCAAGCAGAAAAGCACTTTATATATTGGGCATTTCCATCTACACTTCTTTTTTCATGTACACTACATCCTGTTGAATCAAAATATGACCAAAGGACCCAGCAGTCACAGAACCTCATCACATGGTATTAACGTTGTAAGAAAAATGTCACCATGCTTGCTTAAATATGTTGTTGATAAGCAAAGTCTGTCAAATCTGAATAAGCCGATATTTATTTAAAACAAAAGGTGTGGGAAGCTTTACATGTTTATAAAAACCTGCAACAGAGCTTTATAAACAGACAAAGACCAACACAAGATAGAGTGATAATAATAATAATAATAATAATAATAATAATAATAATAATAATAATAATAATAATAAACAAACTGCTTGTCATCCAAAGCAAAATACCTCATCTGTGAAACATGATGGAGGTAGCATCACAGTGTCAACACAGTGTTATCAAAGCTGTTTTAGCTCACACATTTGGAGATAACAATACTAGTAGTATTCTGTTCTAAACTAGTATTTTAAAAGTTTTTAATAATAAATAATAAACAAAAAATA
>BRDA01091703.1:0-20854 GCA_036984385.1 Crenuchus spilurus
AATCGGGGATTTCTTTATTTTGTGAAACCTATACGAAAGTAGAACTTTATTAATTCATGAACCTCCCTTGTAATGAGCTTGCGACGACCCTTTTTACGACTTTAATCTGTAAATAAAAGCCTGAAAAATATTCTACTAAGTGGCTCCAATACACTGCCGTAAACTCATGACCGGCTCTTTTGAGGTTGCTCTCTATACCGCCCCTCCTTCCAAACATAGCCAACGTGGAGCCGACGTATACAGCCAAAATACAGCCAACCACAGACCAACGTTAGTCCGACGGCGAAATTCGACGTGCGACCATGACGACGTTAACCAACGTTGGGCCAACGTACTGTTGCTATCTGGGTAAGGTCTAGAGAAAATGTCCATTACGACGGATGCGAAAGCCGATAGTAGCCTAACATGTCATCAAACATTTTAATACTTTGATTAGCATTTTATCCTCTTTGTAAAGAGCTTATTATCCTCTTTGTAAAGAACGTTAAATTTTGAAAATCGGACAATTATTAGCGAAGTTAGAGCTTAGGCAGCAGTGCTGGTCATGTGCCATTGTTTACAAGCTTCATTTCCACACAACATGGCGGCTCCATGACGTCGCGCCGGTCTCAATGCTAGCGAATAGGCAGTGTCCTATCCAGTAATATAGATCATTGACTGCAACTGCCAGAGACACAACACAAGCTAAGCTAAACACAAGCTAACATAAACACAAGCTAATAAACACAACAGAAGCTAATAAACAACACAAGCTAACATAAACACAAACATAAGCTAACAAACACAACACAAACTAACACAAACACAACACAAGCTAACACAAACAGAAGCTAACAAACACAACACAAGCTAACACAAACACAAGCTAACAAACAACACAAACTAACACAAACACAATACAAACTAACACAAACACAATACAAGCTAACACAAACACAACACAAGCTAACAAACACAACACAAGCTAACACAAACACAACACCAGCTAACACAAACACAACACAAGCTATCAAACACAACACAAAACTAAGCAGCTGTATTCTGGCTTCATCATAACAAGTGCAGTTTAGTACACTTTGTGCTGTGAGTTTGTTGTCTTCTTCCATTTCCCCACCAAACTGTAACTGTGCTGATGAATCTGGTTTTTTTTGTTAACTGGTGAGGAAAAGCACAATTCTGTATGCCTAAAAAGGTAACAATGTAACTAAAAACATAAATGTTTAGTAGGAATTATCTGGTCTTTTCAGATATTTGACCGAACACGTTTTTGGCCAAATAATTTCAGTTGCCTAATATTCGGTGCATCCCAAAACAATCTCATCATTAGCCCAATAATGATTTCAGAAGCTACTGAGGAGTTCTGAATAAAGATCAGTATATATTCATTAGATGAATGTGTTCTTAAAAGACAACAATAAAATATAGTAGAGAGTATTCATTAAGACTGTCAACAGGAACTTAAATCCATTCAACTCTTCCTAATGTAAAATGGATAACATAGGAAAAAAAACCCTCTCTACCAAAATTAGAAAAGTGTCTCCACTCAGTATACTAACTATTAAAAGGAATTTTCCACCACTTTCAACCCAATCTTCTGTATCTGTATCATATGTCTGATTATCACAGACAATTAAAACAAAAACAAATCAGTTTCAAAATGTTTTTTCTGGTGTCCAGGTTGAGTGACATGTTTCACTGAAACATTGAGGCAGGTTTTCTAAACATTTAGTTTGATTTGTCATGGCTAAATTCAACTCTGTTGAGGCAAAGTACATGTATATTGAAGTCAATGAGCAGGTTCTGAAACATCTGCCCATTGACTTCTATTATAAGTGTGTTTGATTTATCAAGGTTTTTGTCATAATCAGTCATTGCCTACAGATACGGCAAATAGGTAAAAAAAAAAAAAAACACGGGAGCATTCCAAACTTCAGCTAAAAACACCAATTTTGGGTGCCTTATTTCAACTTCTCCAGTTCAGCGTCCATGTAAGTGCTCTTAGAAAACCCTTCTTGTTTCGTAAGACATCCACGAGCCAGCTCCATCATCCTTGGCCCAAGCTTGGCCTGTGGCATCACTGAGAGACACTACACCTCCGCTACCCTCCTCTGAGGACACAGGCGGCATCTTGACCACGGCCAGATCCCCCGGGACAGTCATATATGGTGGGCAGGAGTAACTTGAGGCAGAGCTGTAGGATGCTGCTGGATAGTGAACATCTTCCAGCGTCTGCAGAGTGTAGGGTTGAGAGCTGGAAGTGATAGATGTGCTACTACGACTTGTGGAAAGCCGGTACGGAGAGGAGCCACCTGAGTCCGCTCCACCCAGGGATGGAGAATCATCCACTGTGGCTGTAGCCTCCGGGCACAGCACCTCCGACTGGCTGACATGGTCTTCTGAAGCCTGGTCCCATGGATCTCTCTGTTGGAAGGGATGAAACAAAATATTAGATTTGTTTAAGCTTCCCCATTCTCCAAACACAGCCAATGTAGTTGATTGATTATGATCCACCAGTCAGGACATTCTAGGCCTTGAGAGATCACATGCTTTCTGGCAATTGCAAAATACACTCTTTGTAATTTGTAATTGATTTGTACTCGGTGTACTCATATCTCTGGTTGAACACCGAACAAGAAATTGGCCAATCAGAATTGTTTCTCTTCAGTGGTATCTAGATAAATTCAGACAAGTGAGTGCTCTTCTTGGTTAGGACTCCCACATTTTGACTAGCAACACCTAATAACTGGCAAGTCATCAAAAAGGTCATGTGCTATAGCGCAAAACATTTGGTTAATGTTTGCAAGGTCATGCAATAGACTGATACTACAAAGATGAAGCTTGCTTCTTATTCAGCTTAAATGATGGTACTGCACATTAAATCAATGTTACTTTGTATGTCTTCTGAGATGTTTTTATTATGTGTGAAATTTAATTGTCATTCATGGTCTTCTGGAAGCCATAGTTAGGGATCCGGTATTGTGACCAGAAGGTCACTGGTTTGATCCCCTGGACAGGTCATGACTGAAGTGCCCTTGAAGCAAGGCACCTAACCCCCAACTGACTGAAGTGCCCTTGAGCAAGGCACCTAGTCCACAACTGACTGAAGTGCCCCAGAGCAAGGCACCTAGCCACCAACTGCTCCCCGGGCGCCATGGATAAGGCTTCCCACCACTTCGGGCACATGTTCTCACAGCCTAGTGTGTTCATTAGTGTGTGTGTTTCACTGCATGGATGGGTTAAATGTGGAGGTCAAATGTTGTGTGCAATCACATTGGCAAGAAGTTTAATGTAATCCTGTGCTAATTTGGGGTGGCATGGTGACTTGGTTAGCACCTAGGGGCTGAGGTTTTGGGTTCAAGTCAACATCTAGGTGGATTTTCCATGTTCTTCTCTTGTCTGTGGGTTTCCTCCGGGGTCTCCAGTTTCCTCCAACAGTTGAAAAACATGGAGGTTAGATGATTTGGGTTCTCTTAAATGTTCTTGGTGTGTGTGTGCATCCAACAATGTATTGGCGCCCTGTCCTGGGCTTAGTGTGTAATGCCCTGCCCTGTGCCCTGATCAGGATTTAGCCACAATCAGTTAGCTACATTAGCCTGCTATCTGCAGTAGGAAAACTAAAGAAGCATCAATGATAGCTTCACAGACATGGGGTAAGGGAAAGATGAAGCAATTTAGATATATTAGCCTGTTGCAATGATAGTTGGTGTATTTTAAGCTCTTTTACTTGTTAACTATTAGTGCAAGTGCAACTACCAGACACAAAAACATCTTTACAAAGTCATTTCTAAGTTTTTGCAACTTTACACTTCAGTAAAGCTCAGTACCAAGAGCAAATGTGATGAAGTCTCGCCCGACAGAGAGGGCAGCAGGGTAGACAATGTGGACGGTGGAAAGAGTGACCCTCCGCTAGCTGTGTAAGCAGTAGCACTTCGGTAGTCTCCAAAGGATTCAGGCTGGTAGTAGCTGTCAATGAAAGAAGGATAACTGGAGGAGTGATCATAAGAGAAGGCCTTGCTTCCCAGGGCTGAAGAGTAGGAGTCTGTGGAGTACTGTTTCATTGGGTGGCAAAGTTCAGAATCGGGCAGGAAGGACCTTCGCATGCTGTAGTATCCAGGAAGCATGTGAGGCCCTGTAGAAGGAAGAAGGAAGCAAAGTTAGCACCATGAATGTCAGAGAATTAACATTAGCTCTCTCAGCACAAATGTCTAATTAAGCCTAGCTATGTAGGACCTTTATCAGATGACGAGGTGATCTCACCTGGCATTTGTACAAAGGCTGGCTGGGCGGAACTAGCTCCTGCCTGGAAGCAAAAAAAAAAAAAGGCAAAATTACAGCTACTACTGTCATTGCCTTCAGGGCAACATGTATGTCTACATGTGTTAGCAATAGATCACTCAGTATGGAATCCCATTAGGTCCTATTTCCATGAGACAATTCATTGAAAACAACATGCAATGCACAAAAAAGTGTGACAAAAAGTTAACAACACAGCTAAGTGTGCACTTTGGGGTGCACCAAAGCCCAGACTGTACAATCCCTGATGTGCAACTCTGCATTTATTGCACTTTAAAGTATGTGAACACGGAGTGGAAGACAGGAAGGCTGTAGTACACAAGCTGGTTCTGTTGAAAGCCAGGCAAATTTTGTGGGAGGATATTTGAATGTGATTTGCCAGTGTTATAATAGCACCCCCACACCCTATGCGTATGTGTATGAGTATGTGTGTGTGTGTGTGTGTCTGCCTGCACGCTTGCCTCCGGTGGTGTGTGTGCCTTGAGGGTCTAAAATGATTGGATGACTGGGAACATATCCCTAATGACAGCCTACTAACAGATAAAACATGTCCTTATGTGTAGAACAAAAGGAAGGTTTGGAGCTTATATTGAATTGTTGATACTGTTACTAAATGTAAGGGGCCAGAGAAGTGAAAATAAATAGTGAGTCAAGTATCATCATATCAAATTGCAGGTTGTATCAAATGTCATTGGATCAAAACTTGTTCTGAAAATGGCAGTTGTACATTATGTTGTGGGAACATTTAATGATGAACGGATCAGTAGAAATGGTCCAAATATTGTGAAATGCATAATTACATAGTAGCTTGTTCTCCCAAATGTTTGAGTATTTTTGGTAGGTAACTAAAAAGCCTAGTTGCTAAATAGTCTGGTAAATTAGTAGCAGTCATGCACTTCATTCTGATGAGTTTACCAAACAATGTTTACATAAATAGCCCATTTTCCAAATTGAGCATAATGCTTAAGAAAGCTATGAATGTTTTCAGTGGATGCCTTAACATTGGACTCTGGTATGATTGTGTGCCAATGCCGCCCGCTTCCCTTGTAAAATTTGCATGAGGCTCGATTAGGGCCATTAGCAAGTAAGGAAGGGGGTGGGGATGTCCGTACATGCACGCAGCAGCGAGCAGAGCCAAACACAAGAGCGGCCTGTTCTGTTTGCTTTAGGTTAAGGTCTCGGCAATGACCTAATGTCTTTAACCGTCTGTCTGCAACAATGCCTCACTTATCTGGACCCTTTCAGGAAGACAGTGCTGGTACAGGCAGGTGTGCCTGATACTGATCTTTCAGAGGTGACAAGAGACATGCCATCCAACACCCAGCAACACCAGCAGCCTATTGCTACACATGGATGCATTACAGTGAAATGCTGCAAGTGTGTTACAACTAACAAACCTCATGACTGAAGTTTGACCTTCCATATAAGATGTGTGTAGATAGTGTGTACTTACAAAGTGTATGTCTGTGTACACCATGCTAATATAAGTGAGCTAGTAGACAAAAGCAGACCTTATGACTAATGTTTTGGAAATTAAACTAGAAATAACAGTGACATTAAACAATAATGCAGATGTAGTGGTGGTTAATATAGTGTAGTGGTCAACAATATTGCCTCCTATGTGGCAGAATGGGATTCAATTCCCACCTAGGGCAAACATGCCACTCTATGCCAATAACAGTCCTTGGGCAAGACACCTAATGCTATACTTAACATGACAAAAAATTACAAATCAAAATTCCAAAAAGTTGGAATGGTATTAAAAATGCTGTGTTTAACTTCACTGCAGACAGCATGAACCCAGAATATTGAATGTTTTGTCTGGTCAACCTAATTTCATTTGTTAATATACACCCATTACTGCATTTCTGGTCTGCAACACATTCTTAGAAAAGTTAGGATGGAAGTCATTTGGGGCTAGTAATTAAATAAATAATAAGATGATTTAAAAATGGTGATTGTAATCATGATTTGATACAAAAGCAGAATCAGCAAAAGGTTGAGTCTTTAAGGAGATTAGCTGCTCCAGTTTGTCAACAAATACATAAGAAAATGATTAAAATCTTTCTCAAAGAAAGATGGGAAGGGATTTACATAATTCTCCCTCTACAGTGTATAATATCATTAAACAATTCAAGGCATCTGGAGGAATTTCAGTGCCTAAAGGGCAAGGGCACAACCATTGCACTGCACCTACACCATTATTTGTCAATAGGTGATATAACCTTATGGACAAAGTATTACTTTGCCAAACTTTTGTCAAGCACTACAATATAGTGTTGTATTTACAAATACCACTTAACTCATGTAATAAGAAAGGTACTATATAAGTGTAATGTTAATAATAATAATAATAATATATGGCGCTCTCTCTCCCTATCACTTACACATTGCAATGTCCGCTGGCTCAGGCATCTACTGATTGGTCCATTTGGAGCTGGGAATCCTGCACTTTCCTCAGAGTGCATTGACTCCCCAGTGACAGTGTATCAGTAGTCGTGTTTCCATTGCAGTTTTGTGCAAAACTTTATCGATATTTTGTTTTGTCAAAAAAACAATTCGACAAAACAAGTTTCGCAATTGCGGTGTTTCCATTAAATGTGAAATACTTTTATAAAATCACATGTGAATATGTTTGTTCTCGTGATAAGTCATTACAAACATGGCAGCAGTGGATGTAAACACATACTTCAGCTTTATACATACTGCTACCACGGCACTAGCGTTCATCATCAACTATCAGAGGAGACATTGGCAACTTATCAAGGCTTTGGAGTGACAAGCCCCTTATACGTGGGAGCGGCTACGTATGCGGCGTTTTTGGGAAACTATAGTCGATGATTTTACGGAAGAGCTGTGGATTCAACATTTTAGAATGACACACTCAACTTTTAATGAACTTTGTGATGCTGTGAGATCTCTAGTGGAGCCCCGTCATCTTCATCCTATTACTTTCTGTTGTCTTCTTCTTCGTTATCTTTTTCACCAATAGAAACGTCCGGTTGTTGATCATGTAACTCCCTTGATGCGAAAAAAGTCAGTTCGAGTGTTTCCATTACACTTTTGAGATATAAACCAATTTCGATATGACTGAAAAACCACCTCATCTTAGCGCAAAAGACTTTTATCAAAAAACGTGAGTTTTTTTTAAATTGTTGTGTTTCCATTAAGCAAATATTTATTCGCAATTCTAATTTGCAATATTTCATCGTCAATGGAAACGCGACTAGTGGTAGTTCAAAAAGAGGCAATGGCCGCATCATACGCAATGGAAGAGGCTTGTGCTCGTCTTCACCCCCCTAGAGTCAAGGACATTGCGAAAGTGATGGGGAGAGTCCTAATGGATGGGATGGGCTAACTGGCTACACTGGGAAGGGGATAAAATTGGCAAAAACTACAAATATTCAGTTATAATATGTGCAGAATGTAGTTTAGCACTGTCTTGCTAAAATAAACAAGGTCTCCCAAGAAAAAAACGAAATAACATGGATGGCAGTCTATGTTCCAAAATCTGTACACAGTGCTGGAGCTCTGCTCATGTAAATCACACACTGCATATGGGGCCCCAAGTGCCCATGGAAGCACCAAAAAAGTGTCCAATCAAGTTATTAATCTTTTAATTTACCTAATTAGTTTATAGATGCTCCACCACCACTGCAGATGTTCCTCCACTAATGTTGTTTTGGCATTGCAAAACATTCTGGTCTTGTTACCCCAAGCCCAACTTTTCTGAAATGTGTTGTGGGAATCAAATTCAAAATATTTTTCAAAAATGCTCAGGTTCAGCATTTGATATTTTGTACTATTTTAAATAAAATATATGGTTTAAATGTTTGCCCATCATTACACTGTGCTTTTTTTATTAACATCATGCTCAGCATCCCAACTATTTTTTGGTGTCAGGGTTGTAGAATGATGGTGTTTGGAAATGACCATGATGGTAGTACTGTGATATTTTTCTGAAAGAGTATGACCATGACATCTGGCATTTAATTAAGGTGGGTAAAGAAGTCTTAAAGTATTAAAATGAGTATTTTCTCTTCTACAAAAGACAGAAAATGGAAATAATAATTTTGATTACTTACATTGAATCTTGGTGCAGTGGTTTGTCTTGATCGTTTCTCTGCTAGCAGGTCTTTGACTGTGTGCTTGACCCGAACACCTTGGTACACCCTCTTGGAATACTCCGCTGTGAATGATAGAGCGTATACAATTATTACATCTGCCACAAACTACCAGCAATAACAACTGACACATTAATCCATAAAAACCAGAAAATTACACTGTTTTGTCATTTTTTGGCACATATTCCCAGTTTGTTATTAATTTTCACCTAAAAGCATTTGGAGTCATTAATGACAACATATTTCATTATTTGTTATACATATAAGATGTTTTTTCCATCCATCCATCCATCCATCCATCCACCCATCCATCCATCCATCCATCCGTTCGTCTATTCATTCATCATGTTCTGTTTATCCATATCCAGGTCGGTAGCAACCCATGCAAAATAGACCAGACATGAGGTTTCCCATGTCATGAAATAAGCATATGCGATCTGCAATAGTCTGTAAGTGAACAATAAGGGTACATCTCTTAACAGTACTGAAGACTGTATAAGTAATATCTCAGAACATCTGTAACAGCATTAACTAAACTCTAATGAATCGTGCATTGATGATCCTATTGTGCAACTCTATAACACATTGGCCCAATATAATAATTTTTTTTAAACAGGCTTAAAAGTATTATGTCACTTATTTGACACAAGTTGACATATTTACGCCTGTGTAAGTGTGATACCATGTGACAGGATTTGCTGCATGTATAAATAAGTGAGCACACTAGTCAGTTGTAGAAGAGTGCAAAACCATCATTATGGGCAAATGACGTGACTTGAGTGATGTCCAACAGGGCATGATAATACACTGGGTGAAAAATGGTATCTTTTTGGAAACCACTAAATTTGTGGGATGTTCTAGAGAAACCATACTGAGTATGTGAGAATGGACTTACATTGAAATTGAATGCCTCCCAACAGCATAACAGTGGCATCCCATGGGCCATTGATGCCAGAGGGGAATGACTACTCAAGAAAGTGGCACAGAATATAACTGATGCAGAACAAAAGCTAAACTTTATAATGAACACAGGATCACTATTGAGCAAATACTATAGATGCATGGTTACGGTGGTCATAATATTCTGATATGACTGTGCATTTTAAATGTTTTTATTACAATAGCAATTGGTATAGTGTATTCAGGGCAAGTACACCACATTATACCAATAAGAGGCCATGGGCAAGACTCTTAAATGCTAGGGAGTGGCCTAGGGTGGTACCCATCTCAAGCTCATAATTGGGATTATATTAGAAATTTGGCCACAGCAGCACTACAGCTCTGCACCAGGTATCTCCATTAACCTCTGCGAAAATGACTCAGTACACTTGCTAATGCTTTGTACCATGATAATGTGAAGATACATTAAAAGCTGAGTGTGTGACTTTGATGTCTTTGTCCTTTTCTAAAGATAGATGGGGAACATTTGCAATGCAAATCAATGCAAACCCCCTGTCATTTGACAAATCTAATAATCTCTATTAAATATAATTTATGATATTGTTGAAGAAGGAGTAACCTTATTAAACAGAATGGAGGTAGCATTTTATGGGGGTTTACAGTGCAGACAAACTTATGAGACTGTATAGTTGTAAACACACCTTGCCATAAGAAATTATCCATATGAAAGCCAAATTTTAGTAGTTGTTGTTGGCCCACGAATGCCAAACTCTTGGGCCCCGTCCACCAGTAAAATTGGTCTGGACTGCGTAACATTACATTCTCCTAAATCTAATGTAATTCAACTGTACGTTGTTCTGTATAAGAGCATCTGTCAAATGCATACATGTAAAATACAGTGTATTTATTTATCTAATAATGACTTTAAGTGTTGTTGTACTTCTGCCTATTTCAAATGGGGTTTTAAAGGGTTCATAAGAACAGGACTTTTCCTTGAATTTCTTAAATAAATCAGTTTGATGGAGTATGAAAAAATACAGTTCGTATATGGAAACCAACCACAATCAGTCCATTTTGAAATCAGTTTTTCTTGATGTCATTGAAACCAAGACATTTACTATATATACAACAACCCATTCAGCCTATAGAACCCATAATATGTGTTTTAGTTTAACCAAAGTTTGAACTACTCTTTGAATGAGGCAAAATATAGGGCAGCCAATCAGCACAGAGGACATTTACATATCACATATCACTCTGTTCAATTCTGAAAGGAAATAAAAATAAAATAGGATGTTTTCGTATGTACAACCACATCATAAGTGGAAAAAAATAAACACAACAAAACATGGACGTGGACAGTTCATCTCCCTCAAACAAAAAAAGGACAGTGAAAGTAAACTGACGGTCATTCACCTCCATCGCCATCTAACGAAATATACACTTACTATACTATCCTCTTAAAAGAGATAGTTCTTCAAGTGTTTTTTAATAAAGAAAATGGTTGTACTGTATATAGAACCATGAACACTGAAAGAGCCTAAAGGGTTCTTTGCATGATGAAAGAGTTTTCATGACGATGAATGTGTCATACAAAACCTTTTCGAAAAGGGTTCTATGTAGCCCCAAAAAGGCTTCTGCTGTCATTACTATGTCAAGCTTGTAACAATAGAGCCTTTTGGTTTTTTTGAGTGTTTATGGTTCTATATAGAACTATTTTCTTTACTAAAGAACGCTTGAAGAACCTTGAAGAGTATACTACAACATTTTGATACTTTAGATTCTTTTGCATTCAACTATTATTCTGTTATAGTCAACATATTGTTCAGTGGGGCCCCGAGTGGCTCAGCAAGATGCTGACACTATGACCAGAGTATCTCAAGTTCAAATCCTGATCATGCTGTTTGCCCTCAACAGCCGGGGCCCAAGTCAGCAAAAATTGGCCGTGCTCTCTCTGGGCAGGTAGATGGCGCTCTCTCTCCCTATCACTCTCACATTGCAATGTCCGTTGGCTCAGGCATCTACTGATTGGTCCTTTAAGAGCTGGGAATCCTGCGCTTTCCTCCGAGCATGTTGGCTCCCCAGTGATGGTGTATCAAGCGGTAGTTTGAAAAGAGGCGGTGGCTGGCATCACATGCAACAGAGGAGGCATGTCTTTACTCTCCTAAAGTCAGGGGCATTGCAAAGTGATGGGGAGAGCCCCCTAGTGGATGGGATGAGTTAATTAGCAACTACCACATTGGGAAGGGGAGAAAAAAATTGGCAAAAAAAACAAAAAACAAAGACATTTTGTTCATATTGTTCAACCTGAACTCAAAACCTAAATCTAAGCCTGGCCTTTATAGTAACCCTAACTCTAAACATCTTCAGCAGTTTGTTAATAATGTGAACAGGTGTAAATTAGATGTAGATTACGTACAACAGTCAGATATCAGTGGGAAATAAAGTCATACTGGGATGTGTAACATATCTGAGGAACCTTCGCTGTAGTTTTCCCTGCTGTTAGAAAGAGTGGCTCCCTAATCTGTTAATGTATGACTGTGAAAAGGGGAATAGGATTCAAAGTCTGAGTAAAAGTTTAGTCAGTTTAACTTTGTGATGCCAGGCCAGCAGGTACGACCAGTTTACAGCAGCTGATCGCCGGTCTCTATGTTCCATGGAATCTTGATAAAAAAAACTGTGTGGTGGATTAGCAGTTGAAGGTGTGGTTGTAAATAAATTGATACAATGTTTCTAATATAAAGGTGAAACTTCACACAGGCTTCACTGATGAGCCAAAATATTAACCACTTAAATCCTTACCACTTAAATCCTCATTGTTATTTTTTTGACTGGGATAAGGGTGAGGTGGGGTGGGGGCAATAATAAAAACACATTTGTTTTTTAAATGTGTACTTTAGCTCACCATACCTCTACCAATCAGTAGAGATGTCACAGTCACATTAAATTCAATGCCTTCTTCAATAAGATATTCTGATTTAAAAATGCTCTACCAAATGGTTGAGAAGATGTTATATGGTTAAGGATACTAATATCATAATATGCTGTTAGTTCTCCGCATACCACTAAAACAGCTCTGACCCATTAGGCATGGACTCTACATCTGTCCTGTGGAATTTGCCACCAAGATATTAGCAGATCTTGTAGCCCTTTTCCGCAGGTCCCCTAGTGGACAGGACGTGAAAATCAGGCAAATCAACTTATTTTATATTTGAAATTCTTGAAAAAAATAATAATTTGCCCCCATAACACTCTTATAACTCTTATATATATTATATTAAATAAGACATAATATTATATGTGCAGTGGTGTGAGTGTGTGTTCAGTTAGTGAGGAGAGATAGGCTGTACAGACCACAAAAACGATCGCTACAAAAATTACAGATTAAAAACACTGAGCATGTTTTAATAATGTTAACTAGCTTACTCAGATGATGAAGATTACCAAGATGAAGAAATTCTGTGCTGTGTTCAGGTTTGTAGATCTTAGCTATCCCCATTGACATGTAATCTGTCAATGTTATTAAAAAAAATATTACAGAAGGATCCTTAAATGGGCCCCAAAATTAGGCAGAATTGGTATTTATGGCCACTGTGAAAAGGCATTAAGTCCTTTAAGTTGTAAATTGGAGCTGCCACATGTCAGGCTTGATGTTCCAGCACATCCCATATGCTTAATGAGATTGAAATCTGGTAAATTTGGAGGTCACTATTGGTAGTTACTGGCCAGTTACTTGCTGGAAGCACCTCACAAGCTTTGCTGTTTCAATGCCTCCACGACCCAATTGCCTGACTATAAAGAGGGTAGTCTTACCCTCTAATATACCTCAGATCTTCTCACATGCAGTGGTTATGAGATAATCAATGTTATTCACTTCTTTTTTTGTATGTAATCTTAATGTCTTGGATCATTAAAGTAGTAGTAGTAGGAAATAGTAGAAACCTGTAATTTAAAATAACATAAAAGTATAGTGAAGCTTTAAATGAAGTGAAATCAATATCCAAAATATTTTGCTTTTCAAAAAGGGACAATAAGGTCTCAGGGCAGATAATATAATACATTTACATACAAATTTTATTTATTATACTGTTATAATAGTTATAATAATTAAATCAGCATCATTAATTAAACACTTCACTACAGGTTATTGTTTTTAAGGCTATATAAACTTATCAGCCTACATAAACATGTAAGAAGACAGTGTAGGTGGTGACAGTAAACATGCCAAAAAAGCTTCTTTCAATCTGATAGTCAATCTTTTGTTTACACTGATCTGATATTTGTTATGTGATATTTGCATTGAACATCAAATATCTTTGCACCAATGTTTTTTTAAACAATACAGCACCGACCATTGTATACCAGCTTTATATACAGTGTCACATAAAACAAGTTCCTTTGTGTTCAAAGTTTAATTCCAAACATTAAATATATTTGATAATCAGTTACATATTTTAAACCTTTTTTGTTTTACTGTTGATCAGTATGTCTTATATATCATGAAAACATCCAGAATGTCATTATGTCATGAACTCCTGACAAGGCACAGCTGTTAACTGAAAGCCATTCCAGGTGACTACCTCATAAAGCTGACTGAGAAAATGCCAAGAAAGCTGGCATTTAAGCAAGATGTGTCTACTTTGAAGAATGTAAAATATAAAACATTTTCTGGTTTGTTTAACACTTGTTTGTTTACTAAATAATTACAGATGTATTTCTTCATAGTTTGGATGACTTTAGTATTAATCTACAATGCAGAACATTTTTAAATAATGAAAAACCACTGAATGTCCAGAAGGTGTGTCCAAACTTTTGATTGGTACTGTAAGTTAACAGTTACAAATCACTGGTAGATAATAAACAGAGTCCACATTTGTCTCTATCAAATATATTAAAGATAATTAAACAATCAACCACAAACTTTTTTGCGTTTGTGGAAACACTCAGAGATGCTTCCGGGGTACAGTTTAATTTCCTCAAAGTACAGACCTTTAAATGTTTTTGAGGGTTTTTTTGAAGCAATCTAGAATATCTTTTAGGGGTCCTTCAGTATATATTATTATATTCAGTAAATAGGTGGAACCTTTTTGTAAAAGTTTTACAAGCCTTTTCAAGAAACACAAATTTCATCAGGAACCTTAAATAAAGTTTTTTTTTTTTTCAAGTGTCTTAATGTTTTAGAAAAAACTGCATACAAACATTCCTGGAGGCACTTCTTAAGACTTAAAGTGACATGCTGAAGAACATTTAAAAATGTATGTTTACTTTACAAAGAAAAAATAGCAGATTTCTATCTATAACTGACCTTTTAAACAGTAAAATAAATGTCAAAGTCAGGACAGGTTGAGTCAATACAACTTCTAATGCATCCATTCAAACACTTCACTCTAGTTAATTTTTTTAACCTGATTTTCTGCTCAGTGTGATTTGGTAGCCAATTGACCCACCCACTCATTGTCTCTTCTCATTTTGCTTGTAATGTCTCTGACTCTAGGAGGGTACAGACTAGCACAGACCTCCTTCGATGCATCTGAAGTCAGGCTCCGCCTCTTTTTAAACTGATGTTGATACATCGCAGCTGAGCAGCCAACGCGTGGAAGAAAGTGCAGGATCCCCAGTTCTGATGGATCGCCTGGCAGACACTTGAGGCGGCCAACATTAGTTAGTAGTCCTGAGGAAAGAGTGCCATCTTACCTGCCTAAAGAGAGCATGGCCAATATTTGCTCTCTCAGGCCCCGTACTCGATGGCAAGCAGCATGATCGGGATTCAAACTCACAATCCCCAAGTCATATAGTAATTATATATATTATATATATAATAGCCTTAGTCCCCTGAGCCACCTGGGGCCCCCAGGTTATTATTTTTAAAGATACATAAGCTTGTCATAAGACTGTATGAATATTTAGGCTTGTGTAAATAGATGTCACCTGTCAAAAACAAACAAAAAACACTTGACTATTTTACCAACTTTACCTAATGTAACCTTTACAACACAGGACAATGGAGTAAATACAACTTCTAATACATTCATTATAACACAATCTGATGCAGTTTTGTTCTTTAACTAAAGGTAATGAAGACGGACCTTTAAGGGTTCGAACTCAGTGTCAGTCTAGTACCTTTTTATTCCAGAATTTAAGATATTATGGAATTTGACTAAGCCCAGAAATTCCTTATAAACTGTTTCCTGAAATCTTTGTTTTCACTTTTCTGTCTCTGGTCTGTCATATGGGGGAATTCCAAGCACTGTTAAAATGAAGAAAAACTGGAAAAACAGATGTAACTGTATGTTGAAGACAGTGAATTTAACACATGCTCTTGGTTTGGTCATTTTGAGCAATTTACATCTACATCCTGAGTTAATACCTGTATTCCCCTTCTACATCTCTTATATAATAAAATAATAAAACTGGCAATGTTTCACTTGAACAACCAATGTGAATGTGAACAGCATAATGAAAATGACAAAATGATAATAATAATAATAATAATAATAATAATAATAATAATAATAGTAGCAGTAGTAAAAAAATATCAGATTTCTAGCATCTAATGTTTGGACCTCTAATGACCACTTGCAACAGGCCTTACTAATGCATCTCCAAAAATTTTAATTTTAATTCATTTGTGTTCATAATTTTATTTGCAAAGTTAAACTGCCATATATTTTATACATTATATATAAAATTATACATATAATATTGGTACTGTTTAAATAGTAATAAACTCAAAATTAAATATTCTAATTATCTGATGCAGATCAGATTTAATATTGATTAACAATGAAACACATAAAAAATAATTAAATATGTCACTTTGTGTAATGAGTATAAAATATGACAGTTTACATTTTAAACAGAATTATGAAAACAAACAAACAACAAACTTATGTTTGTACAATATTTGAACTTGTTAATGTGTCGCTCTGTATATAATAGAATAGAATAGAATAGAATAAACAAATAGAATTTGCCATCATTTCTCACCTGTCTCCATCATAATTTGTAGCTTACAGGTCACTGTGTTTTTGCCGAAGGTCAGTTTGCCTTTCTAGTCCAGTAACAGTCATAGCAGGGTCATCATATCATATAAAGAGTCATTTAAAAGCCTGTGGAAACACTGGATGCCTGGGAGAGCAGACTTATGTTTATGCCTCTCTCTTGGTACCCCTGGTAAAGTTCTTTTTGATTTGGGTAAATGCAAATCAGCTGGAGGACGTTTCTCAGTGATTTGCATCCAGGTTACAGTCAAGACTACAGGAGATGGCTTGGGCTGCAATAATGGAAAGATTGGACTGATGATGAAAAGGACGGTAAGGATGATGACAAAGATGATGATGAACATGAGCTCTGTGTTGAGTTTGCTGTGAGGACATCCAGTAAGGAAGACCAGCAGTTGTGCAGGATTCATAAAGAGATGTGTCACCACAATAATTTTCATTGTTATTATTTTCTCACCTGTAAGCCCCACCCACTGCCCTATGGCTGGGTTATCAGAAATGACTAAAACATGTTCAGTGGAATTATGAGTCCAGTAAAAAGATAAAAAACAACTTAAATAGGCATAAAAATCAGGTTGTTCTAATATATTATAATGTTTTTTATTTCCTACTTTGTAAATGAATACTGAAGTCATCCAGACTAGGAACACATATAGAAACATGTAGTAAACTTAAACGTGTTAAACAAACCAAAGTATGTTTTAAACTTAATGTCTCAAACACATTAAGAGGGCAAGAAATGCAAGTTATTAACTTTTGACAAGACAGCTGTTAACTGAAAGTCATTCCAGGTGACTACCTCATAAAGCTGACTGAGAAAATGCCAAGAAAGCTGCCATCTAAGCAAGAGGTGCCTACTGTGAAGAATGTAAAATATAAACATAACCTGGTTTGTTTAACACTTTTTTGTTATTTGTATATATTTTTATATATTATTTTATAAATCTTATTTTTTATTAAACTATTATTTATAGAACAATCTACTTTGTATTATTTATCTGTATAACAATAAAGAATCTATTATTCATTTATTTTTTTTAATGAAAGTATTAACACAGGTACTGGATTGTTTTAATGAAGAAACTGACATCAATATTAATCTAAAAACTAAAAATGTAGACTACTATATCCAAACTTAATTTTATGTATGACATCTGACATCTTACTTGACAACTTAGTGGAACACTATAAACATACTAAAGCCAATAAGACTTAAAATCAAGTAAATGTTTATTGGTTATATACACTACCAATACCAATCTACACTCTTAAAAGAGATGGTTCTTCAAGGGTTCTTTAGTTAAAATGGTTCTATATAGAACCATGAACACTCAATGAAACCAAAGGGTTTGCTCTAATGTAGACCTCTGTCTTCTGCCATTTGAAAGGCCTTGTGTCTGTGTTCTTTGCTAGCTTGTTTAGCTTCCTTAGTGTGTTAGCTTATTTAATTTTATTAATCGGCCCTCTGTTTAGCCACTGTTTAAGTTTACATAGCTTGATGCCTTGTTTAGCCTGGCTCTATTGAACTTATTTCCCTGTGTTCTGTTTTTGTTCTTTTGGTTATGTTCTCCTGTTTGTTTCCTGTTTCTGTGTGGTTGACTATTACATTAACTTTTTTCATACACCTGTGTTCATCTTCCCTGAACTGTTACAATGCATTACAACACATTTCTCATCAATCTGAAGAACCCTTCAACCATGCAAAGAACCCTGTTCTTTGAGGGTTCATGTTTCTTTAGAGCACCATTGTCTTTACTAAAGAACCCTTGAAGAACCATCCATTTTTAAGAGTGTAGAGATGTACAGCAGTGGAACTGTTCTCTGAAATGATGGTGCTCCATCCAATGCTTTTGGGTTAGTTAGGGTTGGGGTGGGGTGGAGATCCAACATCCTGACTTCACTAAGGATGTTGTCACTGTATGCAATCAAATTTTTACAGCAATTATGCTACAAAATGTAGTATAAATCCTTCCTCAGACAGTAAAGACAATTACATCAACAAAAACAAGATAAACTCTTTTGAATACACTTGATTTTGGGAAGAAACAATGAATGAGCAGGTGTCACTATACTTTTTTTTTACCATAAAGTACATGTATGTTATAATTTGACTTTTAAAATTTGTTAAAATGACAGACCACCTTGAGGCAATGTCTGTCTGAGTACTGGTGGGAAAACTGAGATAATACCTTACAGTAGTTGGCTCTGTTAGGGTTGTGGTGGGATTTCCCCAGTGATCAACGGCAATCTGAACTCATCATGTGTAAACTGATGCCTACTGGACAACAGTCTTGTGTCAGAACTTCAGTTTGTGTTTGGATGAGGGTAGCAAAAGTTACTCAGAAAACCAACCTTTACAGCTGTCTAAAGTTGCCCATTAAACTGAATATTTAACACACTTTTATTTCAGCAATTTTTTTGGACATTATGATACAATCCTCAAATGCTGCTGCTCCAGGTTCTGTTCTGTGGTAGAAGGGTGACATAATGCAGTGTCTCCCACAAGTTCTTTGCAGTATTTACTCTACACTGGATCTTTTTCACATCACATAGGATGTAAGAACACAGTAGCTTAGTAGTTAGCTTGTTTGACTCTCAGATTTGAGACTTTGAGTTCGAGTAGTAAATTTGGGTGGAGTTTCCATGTTCTCCCCGTGTCTGCATGGGTTTCCTTCGGGAATTCCGGATTCCTCCCACAGTCCAAAAGCATGGAGATCAGGTAAACTGGCTACTCTAAATGACATACTCTGTACGTGATTGGCTGCCGCTTCGTGCTGGTGTGTCTGGTTCTAAACTGATTGTTTTCATTGTAAAGCATCCTTGAATTTGAAAAAGACTGAAGAAGTGTAACGTTCATTCATTCATTTCATTCAAGAATATGATGATATATGTCAGATGATATATAAGAATATGAATATGATGATGCATTAATGCTAGAGCACGGATTTCCCTAACAGTGAACAAGAGATAACCTTTTTTTCTTTTCCAAAAACACTAATTCCTCCAATTATTGTGTGCAGTTGTGTTTTTGGGATGTTTATGGACTGATTTTGCCTATTAATCGTGATTAATAGTGTTTTATTAAGGTTGTTTATGGACTGATTTTGCCTATTATAGTGGTTAAAAGTGTTTTATTGAGGTTGTTTATGGACTAATATCTCATATTGTGCATCCATACATTAAATTAATGCATCCCATGAAGTCTTGCACAAAATTTGTGCTAAATTTCCAGTGGAGAGTAAAAAGTTGTACTAAAGTCTGTAAACTCGCTGTCAACAACTTGTGGGAGTCACCAAAACTGAGCTAAAAAGCGATGACACTGTTCTACCTCACCCTTCTACCACAGAACACAGAATATCTGTGTATTTACTTCTTCCGAAGTAAGAGTATGTGTTGTAAAGGAAATGTGGCTTAACCCTAAATGTGTGAGCAGTAGTGTATGGATGTACATATCTATTTCAGTATGTACTGCTGTTGTACATTAGATATTTATAAGTAAGTACAGAAATTCTGACTAGGTATATTTGTTGACGTAAATCTACTTTCAGTTTCATTTAAAGCTCCCAAACACGCCTTTTATTAGAAGAGCAAGCAGTGTTAGTCAGCTGCCGTCTTACTGGTTTTAGCTCAGAATCCGTTCTCAAAAACTGAAAGTAAAAACAGAAAACCAGGAAGAGCACAAAAAAGAAGCAAGAGAGGTAAGTGTATTTGTTTCTATTTGGAAATATTGTCGCTTGTGCATAACAGAACTTGAAAATAATTCTTTCCACAAAACACTTTCCTGTATAATGGTATATACAGCTCTAGTTCAAAACCGAGTGCTCACTCCAAACATCCAGTGCAATCTCCAGACCTGAAAGATACTGAGAACCTGTGGAATGTGATCAAGAGAAAGATGGGTGGTCACATGCCATCTAACAAAACCAAGCTGCTAGATTTTGTGCTTCAGGGGTGCCAAAATCACCCAACGTGAAAGACTGGAGAACATGAAAAAATACATATTCCACTACGTACTGCTTTCTGAATTCATCTTAGGTTAAATATTAGTGTTGTGTTGTCACTTGTGTTGCCAGCTATTTGGACATTAATGACTGTGTTGAGTTATGTTCAGTATGGAGGACCAAAAATGACAAAAGTATAAATAAATAAATAAATAAATGGAGGACCAAACATGACAAAAGTAAAAATAAATAAATAAATAGATATACATTTTTTCATGAAAAAGTGTATATACTAATAATAAATGTTTACTTTATTTATGTATTTAACATGTGTACATTTATTTATTTATGTATTTCTACATGCCTACATTTATTTATTTATGTATTTCCACATGCCTACATTTATTTATTTATGTATTTAACATGTGTACATTTATTTATTTATGTATTTCCACTCGTGTGCATTTACTTTTCTTCAAACCGTATGTTAATTGAGTGGGCGGTCCTAACCTCATTCTAAAAGCACGATTGGTCAGTTTGGTGAACCAGACAGAAGCAATCGAACAACATTATCTTGTAATAACCCGAGTTAGCT
>BRDA01091706.1:3727-18220 GCA_036984385.1 Crenuchus spilurus
ATCTTTGTTTTGGTGTATGTTACAGATTTTTGACATTACTCGTCACACATCGGTTGTGGAGACAAATAAGTCAAGACTCGAGTTTTCAGAACTGATCTTTACAAATCTCACAAAAGTGTTGTGAATAAACAGAGGTGTTGGCTACACACTGCTCATTACAGTTTTTAGACATTGTATGTGGTTTTGTTTCTAAAGCTTAACTAATGTGAGTTGGCACTGTTTTACTGAGTCACTCATTCCTACATTGAATATTTATGAGATAGGTGTGAGGTGAGCGTTCTTTGTTTATAGAGACCAAATGGGGATTTTCACACATTTCTGGGCTGCTAATGCAACACTGGTATGTCAGAAATTACCATGTTGTTATCATATGAATGACAGATCACATATTTGGGCTGGAAAAAAAGCACTGCGCTCTGACTCGAGCTGAAAAATGTGTCTCAGCTGATTTAAGCTTTTCTCACAAATATCTAAAAATATATTTTGACTCAAGCTATATATATTTGACAAGTAGACACTTTAAGCTTTCAGGTGTATGTTTAGTTTTGTTTCTAGGATAAAATCTGTTTTTGCAGAATTTGGGTTTTGTCCCACTAGCGGGAGCACAGACAACAAATGGTTAATTCAAAAGGACATTTCCAAAAGTGGGGATTGGCCCCAGAAAATGGGGACATCTGCTCATCCTAATGTAAGGCTTAGAATAGCAGTGTAAGTCCAGGTTTTCGTTTTTTTTTTGTTTTGTTTTTTTTTTTTTTTTTAAGTCAGTGTCCTTTATTTTTACATTCTGACCTCTGACCTTACTTCAGTTGGTTAAAAAGATGAATATGTAATAATGTCAGGACAAAGAACAGGTTATAATTCATTTTTTTTGTTTTGGGACACATACAAAAGCTTTGGGAAGTTGTTGTGTCCTTCTTGGTGAGTTTTCCCAGCTTACCTTGGCATCAGTGAGGTCACACTGAGTGAACATAAAGGATACATGCCACAAGATAGTTATTTAAAAGAAAAATCCTTAAACCACAAGTTTCCTCCAAGAGGACCATTGCTAAGGTTTAGTAACAACAGAAGCCTTTTGTTAGCGTTCCCCAAATTCAAAAAAAGAAAGAAAACCTGAGCACTTGGGTTTCTCTCTTGTTATTATTTCAAGCTTTAAAATTTCATGATGAAATAAAGCAGCCCAAAGATGGATGACTTGCATTTGATCAATGAAGTTATCATTACACACTAGCAAGGTTTAAATATGTTTATACAGATAATTCACTGTATGTGGACAGAGCCAGAAATCCTTGTATATGAGATATCTTCCTGAAAAAGAACCAAAAAACATCCATATGGAAATAAAAACTAGGAATGTATTTCATCCAGAGGCAACTGAATAACTGAGTCTGACTTTGGGAACATAACCCAGACGTCTGGTGAATCCCCAAGGTACCGATAATCAAATATATCAACTGCGGTTTAGTTATTCGACCCGCTGCAGATCAGGTTTTACTGACCCAGTGCCTGGGAATACCAGCATCACCAAAGCCCATGCCTTCTGATTGGATCTACACACGCAACTGAGGCTTAGACTGGCCTTCCATTCAAAGAGCTTCACTTAGAGAAAGACAGAGAACATGGCCTGGTGTGTTAAAATAAGCAAATGTGTTGATGGTAAATGATCAGAGTGAAGATTGCACATGATCAACAGGTCAAAGATCTATCTTGGAGAAATGTTCTGTGGTCAGATAAAGCACAAAAAAAAGAATGCGGCTTCTTCCCAGCTGTGAAGCATGGTGGTGGTAGTGTCATGGCTGTTTTGATGACTCAGTTAATTGATTGATTTACAGAAAAGTATCAAAACTGCTCACAAAATGGAAATAAAACAATTTAATTTTGATTTTTAAACAACACAATATTAACATTTTAACTTAAGCTGAGTTCTGACAATAATGAAATAATAGATAACTGTACATCATTCCGTAGCTGTTGAATGAGTTTAGGCCACTGATGGAGCAACAATTCAATTTACTTTTTATGCGAAAGACAAACTATGTTCTCTGCTCCATCCAGTACTTTTGGGATGTGTTGGTGGAGTTGTGGAGGTCTCAGGTTCAAGTTGTTCCATGATATCTCTGTGTCTGTGGGTTTTTTTCCAGCAGTCCAAAAACATGGAAGTCAGATGAATTGGGTTCTTGTGTGTGTGAGCCCAGCGATGATTTGGCAATCTGTACTGGGTTTAGATATGAAAGTGTAATGCCCTGCCCTCTGCCCGGTGGAAAGTTAGGGATGGAAGATAAAGGATGGATGTGAGGGATGCTTTTCAGCCTAACATACCTCTACCAATAGGCGAAAGGCGCGCAGCGGTACCACCTGAAATATAGTGCATAAACAATCAATCAATCAATCAATCAAAATGTATTTATATAGCGGTTTTTACAACGGACGTTGTCACAAAGCAGCTTTACATAATTAGTATCAAACAATTTGAATCTAAGCCCGATGTGAGCAAGCCGAAGGCAACAGTGGTAAGGGAAAAATTCCCTCAAGGCTGGAGGAAGAAACCTTGGAAGGAACCAGACTCACAAAGGGGATCCATCCTCCTCTGATCAAACTACTGATACAGATTTACATCCTTAGTTAAGTCTGACATTGTGCTATAGTATAAAACAATAATGATATTAATAATAGTGATCATTGCATCCATATTGGGTATTATAATAAAAATGCAGTAGCATTAGAGCTTCAGTCCGATCATTGCTAGTAGTAGATGTAACTGAGCAGCAGGTCTGGTGTCAACCGCAGGAAAACCCACTCTGAAGCAGAAGGAATTGACCACAGTAGGTATATTGGACCAGGTGGTCTGTTGCGGACTGCAGGAGAATTCAGCCATCGGTTACCTTCAAAAACTCAGAAAAGAGAGAAGAAAACAGAAACAATTAGGATGAGTACAGTAGAAAACATGGGTGAATATTTGCATTGAGATTGCATCCGGTCGATCTGGCTGGAAGGAAGGAAACCAGAAGGAACATAGATATTAGAGCGTCATCAGAACAGACAGGTATCCATCCATAATGCCATCATCAACCTCCAGCATGTTCGCACAATATCGTAGAGTGTCTAAGATTTCGAAATTCCCCATGTTCATGAAGTCCTGTAACAACAATAACTGGAAAGGAGAGGTTAATTACAAAAAGCTAAACTGAACAGGTGGGTTTTGAGTCTTGATTTAAAAGTAGAGACTGTGTCTGCATCCAGAACACTAGCTGGAAGATTATTCCACAGTCGTGGGGCTATATAGGAAAAGGCTTTTCCCTCCGCTGAGGCCTTATGAATTCTGGGAACTAGTAAGACCCCGGCACCCTGGGATCTGAGTAATCTTGGTGGGTAATAGCGTGTGATAAGCTCTTGCAGGTATTCAGGGGCGAGACCATGCAGGGTTTTATATGTTAATAAAATGACTTTGTAATCAATACAATATTTAACTGGAAGCCAATGGAGGGTTGACTGGACTGATGACTAGAATTACTAGAATTATTCTAGGAAAACTAGAATTTCCTGGTTTTAGTGAGGACTCTGGCTTATTTTACTCTGAGTTTATTCAGGTTTCTGCTGGAGCATCCTGACAGTAGTGCATTACAATAATCTAATCTTGAAGTAATAAAAGCATGTACTAATTTTTCTGCGTCAGGTAGAGAAAGGGCATTTCTTAACCTAGAGATGTTATGAAGGTGTAGAAAAGCTATTTTTGTAATGTTACTTATATGCTGATCAAATGATAAGTCTGAGTCAATTATGACACCCAGATTTTTAGCTGATGAGCTTAGATGAGCAGGGGAGTCAGTAAGATTTAATATTAAGTCAGATACCTTATTTAAAGCTGATTTTGGACCTAGGCGGAGGACCTCTGTTTTGTCGCTGTTTAGTAAAAGGAAATTGTTCGTCATCCAGTGCTTCACATCTTTTACACAGTCCTCCATTTTCTTTAGTTTTGATTTATCATTTGGTTTAGCTGATATGTATAACTGTGTGTCATCAGTGTAACTGTGGAAGGTAATGCCATGTCTGCTAATAACTCTCCCCAGTGGCAGCATATATAGTATGAATAATAGAGGTCCTAAAATGGAGCCTTGTGGAATTCCAAATTGCATTTTTGTATGATTAGAGGAGATATTATTCACTTTAACAAACTGGTATCAGTCTGTAAGGTAAGACTTAAACAATGAAAGGGCTGTTCCTGTGATTCCAACTATGTTATTTAGTCTTTCTATTAGAATAGTATGGTCAATCGTGTCAAAGGCTGCACTAAGGTCAAGCAGCACCAGTATAGATACGCAGCCTTGATCAGAGGCGAGAAGGAGGTCATTTGATATCTTAACTAAAGCCTATAAAACTTAACACTATGATGTGGCCTAAAACCTGACTGAAATTTTTCATATATGTTGTTTTTATGTAAATATGAGCGAAGTTGTTGGGCCACCACTTTTTCTAATATTTTAGATAAACAAATAGCAGCCGAGAACAGGTGTGCAAAACAAATACCACAGGCTGGACCACACCAGCATGCTCTAAAATGGAGCGTAAACCCAAAACAGTACAAAAACAAACCCAAGAGAGAAAGTAAGGGAGAGAACGCAGGCTCCTCATGACAGAGAGGAGAGATTAAAGCCCCAAAGGAGACCTGAGATTCAAGAGGCAGCCACAACGAGTAAAACTCCAGCAACTGGCACCTTGAGATACCAGCTGGGAAGTTTGCCCACATTTGTCAGACAAAGACTGAGCACTGAGTGCTTGTTGATGTGGAGACTCACTCTGGCTGTGGTTAAGGGCCGCTGGTTCCCTTTAGTGGCTGAGAAAAGCCCAGCTAGTATGGACATAAGCATGTAAAGGGTTAAAAATGCTCAACAATACTGATGTACTTTCCCTCTGGGTCAGCGGGCCAGTGTTAGTATAACAGCAAGGACCTCCCCAACTCACAAAGCATGATTATTTTGCTGTGAGTCACATTTCACTCCTCTGGTAAACGTTTCAGGTTTGATTCGAGTGGGTCTTCTGGGAGCTGCTGTTAAAAAATGAATCCCAACAAAGCTAATAAAAACCCTGGCTGGCCTTTCAGCTCGAAATCAGGGCCCAGTCTCAGCTTACCCTGTTTACTGTGACTCTGGACCAGCACCTGATCAGAGGAACTGGACAGTAATTTGGGATAGTATCTGCTTTAATTGAGATGAGACTTTGGTAACGTGTTGGCCATAGTAAGCCAAAGGTATGTTTGCTTGCAGAACTTCAGGAAAAGAAAATTGCTGCAACTGTTAAGTATGGTGGTGGATCAATCACGCCTTGTAGACAGTGAGTCCCAGGAACATTTCACTGTTAGAGTGAAGAATGGATTCAATTACAAACCAGCATGCTTTGGAAGCAAACATCACACCATCTGTAAAAAAAAAAAAAGCTGAGGATGAAAAGAGAATGGCTTTTACAACAGGATCATGATCTTAACACACCGCAAAATCCATAATAAACTATAGTAAGCTGAAGGTTTTGCCATGGCCATCACAGTCTACCAGACATTCTCCAGTTCTGAAGAAACATCTACTCACAAAATGTCAAAATACAAATTAAAAAGGGACTCAAACATTATTTTAAGTTCAAAAGTTAACATATTGTTGATTTGGGACCATTGCTAGCAGTAAAAGCTCAGATCATCACAGCATGTTATGCTCTGAAATGACATTTTTACATGAAAAGTTCCATCAGCTGTACAGTTTGGAGATACAAGGTTTACTTCCTCTCTGAGAGACATGACAATGTTATCTAACATCACCTCTATGACCAGATAAATGATGTTATGTAATAACAGAACACATAACTCTGCCTCTTTTTAATTCACGCCCTGTATAATCCCCCTCCCTCGTGAATACATTTTCACACCCATCACCGCCCTGGCACTCCCAATTCTTCTGACTATTCATGACTTGACTTGTCAGTCATCTGTTATTCAAAAGAGGGTGGAGTTTGGCCTCAGGTCAGCCCAACCTCTCGAGTTTCGTCTCTCTTTCTCATATACCTTAATCATTACGTGGATCAAATTATTTTACACTTAACATACTTAACCAACATACTGGACACAAAAACACAGAAATAAACATTAAAAATGTGTGTTTTTACTATAAAAGCACAAACAGGCATCTTAGAGATGTAAAATATTAACACAGGCTATAAATGTGATATGATGATTAAAAATATACAACTACTTACAACAAAAAGCAGCTGTGATGTCTGTTTTGTCCACTGGGGGCAGTGTTGGCTCCTGCTTCATTCTGTGGCCTCCTCGCCAGCTCCTGCTTTTTGTTGTAAGTAGTTGTATATTTTAAACCATCATATGTTCACATTTACAGCTTGTGTTAATATTTTACATCTTTATGATGCTTCATTCATCACATTAACATATGAAGTGTTTTGGCTTCAGGTTGTAAAATAATTATCAAGTCTTACAGGTGATGTTAGAAACACTGACACGGTGAACATGTTTATCCAGCAACACAAAGATGCAGACGTGTATGTGTCAGAAATATAAGATCCTGGTGGTGGTTGGACTACAGAAGTCATGAGACTCTCTCTGCAATCAGAGAGAAACTAATGATGAGTGACAGCAGTCCAGAGATCAAAGCTGCCCTTCTGTAGCAGCCTGACCACTCTCAGCTGTGTGGGGTGAAGAGAGAGGGGGGAGAAGAGGAAGAGAGATAAAGAGTGAGAGAGGGAAGGAGAGAGATTGAGAGAGAAAGAATGAATGACAGAGGGAGTGTGAGAGGGAGAGAAAGGGAGGATGAGTGAGAGAGAGAGAGAGAGAGAGAGAGAGAGAGAATGAGTGAGATAAGGTGAGAGAAAGAAAGAGAGGGGGAATAGAATGAGAGAGAATGAGTTGATGCTGGAACCGTGGGTGGTTCTGTAGATGTACACAAATTTTGTACACAAACTATTGATTACTATTAATACAAAAATACTAACGTCCCCCAGTTCCCACAGTTTTTCCTAAACTATCCTAAGTCTAAGGTCATAATCGCCTTAACAATGTCATGTTTTTTGGGAAAATTACTCCTGTAGTTTGGGGCTCATAAATGATACTCTGGAGACTGATACACAAAGCCAAAGAAAAGTTTTCTGTAATGACGCTCTTTATGAGGAAAAAGCCAAAAGCAGACTGCTTCAGTGTGAAGTGCACTGAGCTAGTGATACAGCAGTGTGAAGGGGTAGAGATTAATTTAGGTAGTCGCCAACAATGCCCTACAACTACAATAAAACCTTGACTTATGAGTGAATCAACTTAGATTTTTTGTTTTATGATGTCAAGATCTGAGTTACAAGCGAGCAAGCTTATACCACCTGCCACTAGATAGCCCAGCGAGTTGACATGGGTATTTCTGTCATATTGCTGTTGTTTTCTTTTTGCATTTTTTTAATTTTGGAAAATGTCTTAGCTTTAACCATGGGTCTTAAGAAAGTGAGTGCCAAGATCAGTGCTGAGAAGAAGAGGTCATGTGTTGGCGCTGTGTTATTACTGTTTTTATTATTTGTTATTTATGAAGTAAAATTTTCTTATTTGAAAACATTTTTGGGGGGCTGTTCCAGATTAACAGCATTTCAATTCATTTTAAAGGAAAAATTTTATTTGATATATAAGCACTTATATTCCACTATACTTAACATGCCATACTAACTGTCTAGGTACCACCTAGGTGCAACCACTTGAGGGGTCACCACACAAAGGACCATAATAACCAACTAGTTACAATTTAGCATCCACTTCAGAAACCATAGCAGCCAGATAAATACCACCTATGTACAACCACCTGATGGGTCATAGCAACTGTCTAACAATATCTTAGCAACCACTTCAGATACCATAGCAACCACCTAGCTACACTATTAGCAACCAAGTGAGTGCCATAGCAATCATCATAACACATTAACGACCATGCAGGAGTCCATACCAAGCACCTGGCAAAACCTAAGCAACTTCCTGGGATACTCCAGCAACCACATGTGCAGACTCTGCATTTTTTTAGGAAATACACAAATAAATAAGTTTAAACTGAAAAGTTCAGTAAGGTCTGTCAGTTTAATAGCTGTGCTGATGCACAATGTAATAAAAAAACGTACCATTTACAAATTCTTATAACATTTACACCGTACTCTGAAGATGCATGCACAAAGTCAATACAAACAGCCTGAAATAACTGAAAGGCTTTCTGTAATTAAACATGTTTATAAGGAAACATGTAGCCAGAAGCTGAGCACTTCAGTGTATTAAAACCATCTTGTATCACCTGTGAGCCAGTGTTATGCCAGCATGAAGGGTTAGGGATGAGGAAAAGAGGAAAAATCACTTCTCAGTCTGTCCTGAAGTCAGAGAGTGAGGGCTGATTTATGTTCAGTGGAATGAAAAGCTATAGTGAGGGGGAGTGAGTGGTGCCAGTTGTCAGGCCATTTGCTGCATTAATGTGGAGTGTAATGCTCTAGCAGAAGGAACGATGATGGGAAAATGGCTCTCTTGTTCGGGAGCCCTTGAAGTGATTGATAACTGCGAGGATGGAGGACGGCGGCCTATGACCAATCGCGCTCCCCTCCAGTCCATGCATGGATAAACAAACCAGGAGCCAGTAACTCGTTGGCCTCTGCTTCGCTTCACTGCCCTGCAAGAAGCAGGACCAGATGGCCCTCTAGATGCAGCTGTTTCATAACCAAACACACCCTGTGCGTAGACCCCGCTATTCCGAGGGTAATAATGCCTCTGGATCAGGATACTTCACTTCAAAACAGATCAGAAATGTTTGCGTTAAATTGGCTGACTGATTCCAGAACAGGGATGGGGTGGTTACCAGTTTTAAAGATATGACATTGTATGAAACGTAAGGATTAAGGATGGAAACTGAGACCCAAACAGCGATACAAAGTCCAGAATACCCACAATACCCCCCCACTGCTGGTGCACACTGTTGAGCTTATTATGGTTTTAACGGAACAAAACTCACAAGTAACACTGTGGTGGGGCTCTAGGGCTCTACCAAATTCACAGGAAATTCAAAATTTAAGCATGCTGTACCTTAGGTGCATGTTCTAAATATAGTCTAGAGATGTTGTTTGACTTGAATTTACATGGTAACCATGCAATGTGAAATATTTCCCTAACAAAGCACTCAAGAGTCATGAAACGTTCAGCCAGAGCTGAACTAATGCACTATTTTCCTGGGCTGAGTGAGCCGTGTCTCAATGAAACATGATGCTACACCATAGTTACTAGACTTCCTGAGAGAAATTGTCACCCACAAGTAATCAATAATCAATGTAAGTTTAAATAAAAGCATGAATAAGCATCTCTAGCTAGAAACTACAGATCTCAATTTACTAATATTTCTCAAATGAACAAGTGTGTCAAACAACAAGACCTCATCAAATATAACACCTAAGTTACGTACTTCAATGAAAGAAGCCAAAGAGATTGTTTGATCTAGGAAGCTACCCTATCAAGAGTAACAATCAGAATCTCCATGAGACAGTCAACTTTGGATTTTGGTAAGTTTAAATGAGAGATGAAGCTGAATGCCATCTGTAAATAAATGATAAGCAATATTAAAACTGTCTATAATCTGTCCCAAAGGCAACATATAAAGAGAGAATTACAACGACCCCAACACTGAACCCTGTGGAACACCACAAGACAATAAGCAGAGTCAGAGACATTTCCACTTGTCACAGCAAAGCTTCTCTAAGCAAGATATGATATAAACCATTGTAGTACTGAGCCAGATAAGCACACCCAATCCTGTAACCTTTTGGCAGTGGCGAAAGTTACACACCAGAAGGCATTGTTCTTGAGGCCCCACGCACAGTGCGTGATCCATATGGGATCTGGCCCTGTACCTAGGAGGCCATAGCAACCATCTAGCAACACCTTAGCAATTACACAGGAGGTCATATCAACACATCAATAGCAACACTGTAGCAAGTACACAATGCCGTAGCAACTACATGCGGTTTACATGCATAACCTTTCTGTAATCTAGTTCAAACTAGTTGATATTAGTGAAACTAGTTTGGAGTTTTAAACAAATTTGAAGTTCACTTGTTGAAGTCTATAAGTCAGTATAACAGCTGTGCTGAAACTCTAAGCTTTAAAAAAAAAAAAATCCCAAACAATGAGAAAATGGAGATCAGTACGTAAACCCAAGCAATTATGAAGTGTTTAATTTTTATGAAAGTTCACCTTTTAAAACTTGCTTGTTTTGTATCCAGTGCTTATTGGAGGAGGAAGTCTGTAAAACTCTTCAAACATTTCTCAGGTACAGTCCACATCTGCAATATCCGTCTTTTATTCAGCAGCTTCTTTTGAACAACTAATGAGACACCCGAAAACTGTGCTGTTTTAAAAACTCTGACAAGCCAAACTAAGACAAATGGCCATCTGCGAGACATACATCACATTCATGTCATCAAGGCCGCCATCCTGACGGCGTCCAGGATTTACCTCAAGAAATATGCACTTTGTCTTCATCTGCAATGTGAAAAGCTGTGATTATGACAGGGTAATTGCGATAAATTACGACTTTTGTTGAGATGCGTGAAGAAACACTTGGAAATCCGATTTGGGAAAGTGGATAATTTGAGGATGATGCCTGAAAATGGTAGGTAATTGTGGTGGTTTTATGTAGATGCAGCTTGTCCCTGGAGGAATGGTGCGCCACGAGGCTCTGGCTGCTGAGAGCACCTCATTACCTTTGTTATGGAGCCCAAATGTCTGAATCCTAATGATGGATGATCCACTTTTCATCCCACAGCTGATAGCATGCAGAGCTGGGTCAAAGCTCCTATTCACTACAGGGTAGCTAGTGAGAAGACCAGGCCCCTGAAATGTAAGAAAGAAAGAAGAACACTACTTGATGCTCAAAATTATCCACCGTATAAAAATGTACCCCTTAAAACTCTACTATACTGTTTAGGATTGTCCAGCTGCCCAGATCGTAGTGTTTTAACTCAGCAACCACATTAAATAAATACAAAACACTGATGTGTTTAATAATATAAGCTTTTGAATAATTACAAAATGTGTTTACGATTTGTAACATAATAACACATGCTTAATTTTTACTGCTGAATGCTAACAGTGTGGAAGCTTTTAGATTTTCAGTTGCAGAAATCAGTTATTCGGCTGCAAAGCACTGAAGGGAAATAATGTGCGTTCCGATTTGTGCCACAAGAGGGCGTCCTTCAGCAGGACAGAAACTGAGTGCTCAGTTCTGTTTGTTTGGGAGTCAAACATCAGCAACAATCAACACTTATTGTAACTGAAGATATGACACATTGTTTGTGTCATTAGCAGCTGAGAAAAGTCAGAAATTAACGATTAGTAACCACTTAGCATCTAGCAGGCAACCGCCTAATAGCTTAGCAACAACCTAGCAGCCATAGCATCCACTTAGCACTTATCTAGCCATCACCATAGCAACAGCCTAGCAACCACTTAGCAATAAGCTACCAACCACATAGCAACCACTTAGCAACAACCTAGCAATCATAGCAACAGCCTAGCAACCAATTACCAATCAGTTAACAACTATGTAGAAACTACTTTAGCAACAATTTAGCAACTGCCTACTAACCACATAGCAACCCCTTAGCAACAACCATAGCAACAGCCTAGCAACCAATTACCAATAAGTTAGCAACTATGTAGAAACTACTTTAGCAACAACTTATCAACTGCCTACTAACCACATAGCAACCACTTAGCAACAACCTAGCAACCAAAGCAACAGCCTAGAAACCACTTAGAAAAATCATAGCATTTACATTTATGGCATTTGGCAGAAGCTCTTATTCAGAGTGATGTACAACAGTGTTTTGTTTACATTAAGAGAATTGTCTCAGCTAGTACAGACAGGTTAGAGTCCAAACTACTCTTCAGTTCAGACACTGTTACAACTAAACCATCACTAATACCTAGAAAGAAGGAAAGAGACACAATTATACACAATATAAGAGCTTTACATGCATTACAATAAGTGTTTAAACTAGTGCTGCTTAAGTGCTCCACAAAGAGCTGCTCTTCAGTCTGTGTGTGAAGACTGTGAGGGACTCTGCTATTAGAACAGTCAGTGGGAGTTTGTTTACCACCTGTGTGTCAGGACAGAGAAGAGTCTTGATGCCAGTCTTCCACGTGTCCACGTGCTGTACTAGAAGTTCGAAGGGTTTGAGGTGCCACTCGAGACTTGATCATTGCCATTAGTTAGAGGGGAGCTGGTTTATTTTTTGCTTTGTAGGTGGGCATCAGGGTTTTGGATCTGATGTGAGCAGCTACAGGAAGCCAGTGAAGTGAACACAGCAGTGCAGTGATGTGAGAGAACTTGGGCTGGTTGAAGACCATTCTGGATCAGCTGCAGGGTCCTGATGGCTCTCATAGGAAAACCAGCCAGGAGTGAGTTGCAGTAGTCAAGTCTTGAGATGATGAAAGACTGGACAAGCACCTGTTTGGCATCCTGAGTTAGAAACGGTCCATTGGATGTTGAAGAGGAGGAACCTGTACAAGTCAAGTTTGCGATAACTACTTAACAACCACTTAGAGTAGAAGCAGTATAAAGTAGAGGGCTTCAGCTTTCATATGACTCCTCTGTTTTGAATGGATGAATGGATAGATAGATAGACAAGAATAGTAACCATGAAAAGCACAATAATAGTAATAATATTCAGTAATAATTAATAAGTTGTACAAATATTATGCAGGTGAGAGTGCAGTAATGTACCATTCATCCAGTGAACCAGCAGGAAGCCAAGTACAATATTTAACCTCTGTTGGTACAAATGATCTCCTACGATCTCCAAAGAAGAAAATAACGAAGTTCTGAATGGAAGGAACAGATGCTGGACTTGCCGGTAGGTCCAGGCTATTTAAGAGGATAATAAATGCTTAAGAAGGCACCCTGGCTTTGTATGTGTGGAGGGAAGTTTCTCTTCGGCTTCCTTGGCATGACTGACTCCCGTACACCAGACCCCCGGATATTTCTGGGGAGACGAGAAGCAGTCATCTCTCCACCAGACCCTGACGTGAACCGCTCCGAGAGCACGAGGTGAAGGCTAAAGACTGAAGAACATTGTGTGTGCTGTGTATGGACATTGTGGCCTAGGCGACTTAGTTAACAGCGGTTTTCATGGCCTTCGGATATCCGTGACCAAATCAATCAGAACGGTCATTTACTCCGAGCCAGCAATAAGAAAACCAGTCGAGAGGGAGGCTGGTGGAGAGCCAAGAGCAACATGGCTGACACTGTCTTTTGGTTCGGATGAACACCCCAGGCAAAAATATCTGGAGAATGAGGGAGAGGCTTCTCTCCAAGTCCTCAATCCATGAGTGATATAATAACGTCACATGGGATGAAAGTACCGAAAGGTAAGACAAATAGATTCTGAGGGCAGCAGACGTATTTGTCATTTTCAGACAAAAACAGAGAAGACTGATTGGTTTACCTCATTTTGGCAGCCATTTATTTCACTGTAAATGTCTAAAACCTGACCTGGTCTTGTCATTCTTCCATGAGATTATTTTTCCAAGTGCCCTCCATAAGTATTTTGTGTGAGTATTATTGGTGTTGGAACTGTAGCCTGAACTGTGGCTTCTGGTGAAGATATATTCTTGGTTTTAGCTTTTACTCGTCTGAAACATTGGTGAGTACACTCCATTAGACACACATAGCTTGTATCTAAACTTATTGTCCATTTGACCATGTATGTGCACTGTGTACTGACAGTAGTACATCTGTTCCTCTGTATACAGTATCAGTCAAAAGTTTGGACACACCTTCTGGATATTCAGTGTTTTTTCATGATGTAAAATGTTCTGCATTGTAGATTAAAAATAAAGTCATCCAATCTATGAGTAAATACATCTGTAATTATTTAGTAAACAAACCAGTAAACAAACCAGAATATGTTTATATTTTACATTCTTCACAGTAGGCACCTCTTGCTTAGATGCAGCTTTCTTGGGATTTTCTCAGTCAGCTTTATGAGGTAGTCACCTGGAATGGCTTTCAGTTAATTAACAGTTGTGTCTCGTCAAGAGTTCATGACTTGCATTTATTGCCTCATAATGTGTTTGAGACATCAGTTGTGTTCCTTCATAGTCTGGATGACTTTATTATTAATTTATAAAATATATATATTATTTAGTAAAAAAAAATTATTATCAGTGTTGAGTTTTGTATTTAACCGAAATGCATTGAATAATCATGAAATTTGTTGTAAAATATGTTTTAACTGTATATAGTACTAAAGTCTATAAGATGACTGTAAAATCAAAAATATACCACAATAATGATGTAGATGTGTTTGTGTCAGTTTATGGACTTCTGGCTACCGTTTGCTAACATCCTTAGCTGATAGTATTTTAATCAGGCAGACATCATCACATTGACAAAAGTGTAATCTGATCTAATCTAAACACAACCTAAAAGGTTAAGATTCAGA
>BRDA01091712.1:3229-18127 GCA_036984385.1 Crenuchus spilurus
TATATATATATATATATATATATATATATATATATATATATATATATATATATATATAGATAGATAGATAGATAGATAGATAGTGTCACAATACTATGTTTTGTGACACTGTACTGATTATCATTTTTCTAATTAATAGTTTACATGATTGGTGGCAGAAGACAGTTTAAACCACCGAGTATGTGGTCTGAAAACCTCTCACTATCATTTCATATGTTCTTCATTTGCATTATTGAGACATTGTCATAAAATAGTTAATGTCTGTTTTTTATTCTGACAGTTTTTCTAAAATTACATTTAAATTGTATTGAATCAAAACCAGCGTCATGAGGGTATCGCCAGGTTCCTCCCAATACACAGCTTGAATATTAATGAGAATAAATTATTAACGCCATTAATGCATTTTCTTTGTTTGACCCTTCAAATCCTATGTTGTCCAAGCCTGGCGGGTGGCTGTAGTCCCCTTTTTCAATTACAGCTTTAAAATGGACAGTCCTACTGTCAGGTCTATTGATAAAGTTACTTCCAGCTACTGCTATAGTGAGCGTATCAGCAAAGTCTGAAATGTCATTTACTAGAAAAACACACAAAAGCACACACAGATGTGGTGTTGGTGTGTTATAGTAGCTCATCAGTTGCTGCACTGTTTGTGTTGGTCATCCTCTAGTCCTTCATCTGTAGTTACAGGACACTGCTGGCTGAATATTTTTGGTAGGTGGACTACTCTCAGTCCAACACCGACTCTGATGTGTTTAAAAACATCAGCAGCTCATACCAGCACAACACACACTAACACACCACCACCACATCAGTGTCACTATAGTGCTGAGAAAGATCTACCACTTAAATAATACCTGTTCTGTCCTGATCACTGAAGAACAGGTGAAATGAGGGTAATAAAGTATACTAAGAAACAGACAGACTACAGTCGGTTATTGTCGAACTACAATGCTCAGTGAAGATAAAATGGAAAATGTGTGTAGTAGGTGGTTTTAATATTATGATTATTTAATTAATTAGTTTGAGGATTTTTAATTTATATAAGAAGGCTTAAGGAACTGGTATTGGCCATAAAAATTGATGACTGGTGTCCTCTACTGGTGCTGATTCAGGACTATACTGGGATATGAGAAACCACTCCACACCTCTCACACACACAGCAAACACACACACAAAGAGATCTTACCTCTGATGATCTCCCCACCATCTGATTGGGACTGCAGGAAGCCGAAGAGATTTTTGGGCTGGTAGGCACAGTCCACGCATGCCTGCACAGCATGCTGCAAGACCGTGTTCACCGGGCCCGGCCCAAAATGATCCGGCATCTGTAGCATCAGCTTACGATCCAAATGTGGCCCACAGTCGCCGTGTTTATTCACATAGACACACACTGTAGGAGAGCAGGACAACGAGTGAAGTACTGTCCAGCAGGGCTGTGACAATAACTGCTTTTACCACAAAACAGCAGTAAAGTGATGTCTACCACAGTGCTGCCTTAATTACCAACATTACCCACAAATGTAATGGATTTCACTGCAGAAACTGCCAAACCAGATACAGATCATTAAACCACCTAAATGCAGAGATACAACACAATTTTAATCACCAGGGCTTATAAAACAATGAAAAAAAAGCTGTTCTTTGTATCGTACTGTCTAGATGTTAAACTGCTGTTTGTATTATATCATCTATCTAGATGTTGATGTATTGTATCATCAACCTAGATGTTCTTTGTATTGTCTATCTAGATGGTGAATGGTTCTTTGTATTCTATCATCTAACTAGATGTTGTTTGTGTTGTGTCGTCTATCTAGTTGAACTATTCTTTGTGTTGTACTGTCTAGATGTCAAACTGTATTGTATCATCTATCTAGATGTTGATGTATTCTATCATCAATCTAGATGTTCTTTGTATTGTATCATCTAGATGTTGAACTCTCCTTTGTACTATATTGTCTATCTAGATGTTGAACTCTTCTTTGTATCATCTATCTAGATTACATTTACATTTACAGTATTTGGCAGACACTCTTATCCAGAGCGATGTACAACAGTGCTTTGTTTCCATAACAGAATTATCTCTGCTAGTTAAAGACAGGTTAAAGTACAAGCAACTCTTCAGTTCAGACATTGTCAGGACAGCCATTACTAATAACTAGAGGAAGGAAAGATATACAATTATCCACTTTATGAGCATAACGCATTACAACAAGAGATTTAAACTAGTGCTGACTTAAGTGCTCCATAAAGAGATGGGTCTTCAGTCTGCATTTGAAGACAATGAGGGACTCTGCTGTCCGCACAGTCAGTGGGAGTTCATTCCACCACTTCGGTGCAAGAACAAAGAAGAGTCAATCCAGATGTTGAAGTCTTCTTTGTACTGTATTGTCTAAATGCTGAACTGTTATTGTATTGTACCATCTATCCAGATGTTAAACTGTTCTTTGTACTGTATCATCTAGATATTGACCTCTCCATTGTACTGTTTTGTCTATCTAGATGTTGAACTCTTCTTTGTATCGTCTATCTAGATGTTGATCTCTTCTTTGTATCATCCATCTAGATGTTGAACTCTTCTTTGTATCGTCTATCTAGATGTTGATTTCTTCTTTGTATCTATCTAGATGTTGAACTATTCTTTGTATCATCCATCTAGATGTTGAACATTTCTTTGTATTGTATTGTCTAAATGTTAAACTGTTATTGTAAAGTATCATCTATCCAAATGTTAAACTGTTCTTTGTACTGTATCATCTAGATATTGACCTCTCCATTGTACTGTTTTGTCTATCTAGATGTTGAACTCTTCTTTGTATCGTCTATCTAGATGTTGATTTCTTCTTTGTATCGTCTATCTAGATGTTGATCTCTTCTTTGTATCATCCATCTAGATGTTGAACTATTCTTTGTATCGTCTTTCTAGATGTTGAACATTTCTTTGTATTGTATTGTCTAAATGTTAAACTGTTATTGTAATGTATCATCTATCCAAATGTTAAACTGTTCTTTGTACTGTATCATCTAGATATTGACCTCTCCATTGTACTGTTTTGTCTATCTAGATTTTGAACTCTTCTTTGTATCGTCTATCTAGATGTTGATCTCTTCTTTGTATCATCTATCTAGATGTTGATTTCTTCTTTGTATTGTCTACCTAGATGTTGATCTCTTCTTTGTATCATCCATCTAGATGTTGAACTATTCTTTGTATCGTCTTTCTAGATGTTGAACATTTCTTTGTATTGTATTGTCTAAATGTTAAACTGTTATTGTAATGTATCATCTATGCAGATGTTAAACTTTTCTTTGTACTGTATTTTCTGTCTAGAGACTGAATTGTTCTTTGTATCTATCAACATTCAGTCTATCTAAATGTTGAATTGTTTTGTGTTGTATTGTATCTTCTATCTATGTATTATTTCTGGCTCTTAAGTCTTGCAGTATTCTAGTTTATGGGTTCCTTAACTGTAACCCATTTGTACTAGCGAAGATACTGAGTTCTGAGCTGACTACAAATCACTATGTGGCAAAAGCATCTGCTAAATGGCATCAGTGTAAAATGTAATAAAGAAAACTGGCATGAAGTTGTTTTTTGCAGCTATGAATTAAACACTTTTTCAAATAAATAACGTGAAGACAAATAGACTTTTGATTTTTTTCATTTCATTCATTTTTCCATTTTTGCCAGCCACAGAGCAAAATACAATATACAACTGCAAGTTACAGTGAAGTGATGAAGAAATGACATTGTGTCTTTATCTTATCATACACTGATATTAGATGGTAAACAGATACAGGATACCTGCTGCTGTCCTGACCCATGTTCATATGCGTTAAAGTGGACAAATACTTTAGTATAGTTCCCTGTAAGTCTTAATGTAATGTCGGTCACATTCTTTGGATCAAAATACCTCATTGATTAAGCTCCACAGCACCCATTATCAGGCTTTTTAAACAGCACAATTCATAACAACCAGTCTGAGTGTCTGGTTCTTTGCTCGCTTCAGCACCAGTTTCAGCAAGAAGATTTCTGTCAATGAGGATTAAGAGCTGTCATTACCCTCAGCAGGAGTCTTAATTTAACCGCTGTGCTATTTAAGGTGGAATGGGAAACTTGAATAAGAAGCTATTTTTAATGAACAGTTTACAATCACAGCGGTAGATTCATGTTGTGCAGTCCTTAAACCCCCGGCCATACCAGTGTTGTAATCTTCAGCCATTAGACTCTTCCACTCCAATGTGAACAAGTAGCTTAATAGCACAAAACACACATTAGTAATATATGTCAACACACTTACAGTGTCACAATGTATTGCAATATACTGAACTGTCTGTGTCAGTACACAAACCTACGCTCACTTCTTGTTGATACACAGCCCTACTTAAAATCACTATCTGTGGCCAAACGGTCACATGATCAGAGTTACGAGATGAAATGTTACCTGTAGACAGAACTCCAGAGTCTTTGGTCATCTGTAAACTAGACAACCTGCCGTCTGAGACAGATAAAGACAGACAAGAGCTGGGCATAGCCTGAATCATTTTGGGTTTTCTCTGGAGAAAGAGAGAAAAGACAGAAAGGTGGGGAGTGAAAACAGTGTCGGCAGACAACAAAGGCTTAGCCTTGACTGCCACTGACCCACAGCTGAAATTAGGAGTCTATCTGAAATACGATTGAGACTATTGTTAAGTCACCCACGTTATGGTTAATGAAGCATTCAGGAGGAAATGATTCTTCATGGTGAATAAACACAATGCATTTGGATAATTCCTCCTGACATGTTAACCCAAATTCACCATCATTAGTAACCAAAGGCCAACCAAACCCAAATCCAGCCATTCTTTATCAAAAGCATAAGCAAATTACATATATACACAAGTTTGGGGTCACTCACCCTGAACATTTTCCCTGGCTACACATACTTTTATTTCAAAACTAAAACCTCTTACTCTAGTGATTAATAGTGTTTATTGAGGTTGTTTATGGACTAATATCTAATATTCTAGTGATTAATAGTGTTTATTGAGGTTGTTTATGGACTAAAACCTCTTATTCTAGTGATTAATAGTGTTTACTGAAGTTGTTTATGGACTAATATCTCCTAGTGTTTAATAGTGTTTATTGAAGTTGTTTATGGACTAATATCTCCTATTGTAGTGATTAATAGTGTTTTTTGAGGTTGAACTGAGCTAAACTGAGCTAAAAAGTGGTGACACTGTCCTACCTCACCCTTCATAGAAGATTGAGTATCTGGTGCAGCAGCATTTGTGGATTTGGTCATAGTGTAGGGAGATTTTTATCATAGTGCTAAAAGGGTATTTTTAGTTTTTTCATCTGCTAAAAGCTTTGTTCAGCCCCTGAAATAGCCACAATGTCAAATGTAACTAGATATTAAGTACTAAATGAAGGGTTGATATTGGCAGAAAATGCTGGATAAGACATCACGGGGCAGGAGTTTGATTCTCACACAATGTGTGATGTGATTCTGTTAGCTGTGTCACCTACTCTTGAAACAGAACAGGCATTTTTACACAATTTTCCACTTAACTCAGTGGTGGCTGATCAGCCATGACATGTTTAGAGTTCAACTTTGCTTCTTTAGTTTAGAACTGGAGATGTGAGGTTAATGTTGCTAAAAAAAAACACTGGAACTCATTAGTGACCTAATTAACTCAGATGTTTCTATGAAAACATCTAACATGCTCTCAACAAGCTGAAACAATAACCAGACCTTAGTTAATGCCTGAGACTAGTTGATTTGGATTCAGTATGATTTATAATGAGTTTTAAAGAAATAAACACTAAAACTAGCTGAAGCTAACTGTTGAGAAGGAACTGATGCTGGTCTTCCCCGCAAAACAGTCGGTTCAACACAACCTCACCTTGACGATCGACTCTCTCTCACTCTCTCCGTCAAAGGTTGTTAGGAACCTTGGAGTTATGTTTGATGACCAGCTTTCATTCACACATCATGTGGCCTCTGTTGCACGGTCCTGCCGCTTTGCGCTCTATAATATCAGACAAATCAGACCGTTCCTAAAGCAACATGCCACTCAACTCTTGGTACAAGCTGTGGTTATTTCACGCCTCAATTACTGCAACGCTATGCTAACAGGCCTCCCAGCCTGCACTATTAAACCACTACAGATGGTCCAGAATGCAGCAGCACATCTGGTTTTTAACCATCCAAAATGGGCACATGTCACCCCACTGCTCATTGAGCTACACTGGCTTCCGATTGCTTCCTGGATCAAACACAAAGCCTGCACTATCGCCTATAAGGTGATGACAGAGCAGGCTCCCTCTTATCTGCACTCGCTCCTAAAAGCTTATGTCCCTGTCCTGGATGCCAACTGATCTATTCTCAGTAGTCACTATTGTTTCAGAAGAGCTAGATACAAGTACAGGTAAAGCTATCTGCTCAGTATTTCTGCTTGATGAACCTCCAACGCTGCCATTTGGCTGGCTGCAGGGTCATCAGCTGGGAGCCACCCTTCACAGATGTTTCGCTCCATTAATCCTGGAACATCTCATGGAGCAGTGAGAGGGACGTCTCCCTAACAACCCCTGCAGTCTGCCCTAGGATCTCTCACTTCCCCACACCTTGTCCTTTCTTCGAAGCCAAAGCCAGAAACTCCCTTACTCCACCTCATGAGAACAGTGGCTTGCAAAGGTATTCATACCCAATGAACTTTTTCACATTTTGTCACCTTACAACCAAATGTATTTTATTGAGATAAAAGTGATAGACCAACACAAAGCACCACATAATTTTAAAGTGGAATGAAAATGATACATGGTTTTCAAAATTGTAATCAAATAAAAATCTTAAAAGTGTGACATGCAAAAGTATTCAGCCCCCTGTACTCTGATACCCCTATACAAAATCCAGTGCAATCAATTACCTTCAGAAGTCACTTAATTATTTAATAGAGTCCAGCTGTGCGTAATTTAGTCTCAGCATAAATACACCTGTTCTGTGAAGGCCTCCGTGGTTTGTTAGAGAACACTAATGAACAAACAGCATCATGAAGACCAAGAAACTCACCAGACAGGTCAGAGATAAAGTTGCAGAGAAGTTTAAAGCATGGTTAGGTTATAAAAACATATCCCAAGCTTTGAGCATCCCAAGGTGCACTGTTCAATCCATCATTCAGAAACAGGAAAAGTATTCTACAACTGAAAACCTAACAAGACATGGCCATCCACCTAAACTAACAGATTGAGCAAGGAGAGCACTGGTCAGAGAAGCAGCCAAGAGGCCCATGGTCACTCTGGAGGAGTTGCAAAAATCCACAGCTCAGGTGGGAGAATATGTACACATGACAACTATAAGTCATGCACTCCACAAAACTGTCCTTTTTGGAAAAGTGGCATGAAGAAAACTATTGTTGAAAGACATAAGTAGTGCCATTTGCAGTTTGCCAGAAGCCAGGTAGGCTTGCATCAGCAGCAATAGACTTAGCATGGTCAACAGCTGACTTTATTTGCATGGCAATAGTAATGGATTTATCTAGTGTCAGATTTGGCTCAAGAACTAATCTCTCTGACGTGAGAGCTTGAAACATTCTCAATGCCCTGATCGCAAAGCATTTCATCCAAATTATCTCCATAATTTCACAAGTAGCTGCCAACTCACATAAAGTGGCCATATACTGCACAATAGTCTCATGTGAGGCTTGACTGTGTTTTCTAAATGGATGTCGTTCCACTACGACATTAATTTCAGGAACAAAATGACTTTTTTAGCGTTTTTACGGCATCTTCAAAAGTAACTCCTGTATCTGGTAAAGAGTAAAAAATCTTCTGACCTTCCATTCTGAGACATGTAAGCAGTATTGCTCTTTTTCCTGGCATCTGGCGAAGCATTTCTTGTAGCATGATGTGCTAGTAAGTAATTGTTTAATATCTTCAGTCATATTTGAAACTGTACAGCAGGACAAGGCAGGAAAGGGGCAGGACAGGGCACATTAGCAGTCATCTTCCACAAAAAATAAATCCTCATTGCCTATTTGTTGTGTGTTGTAAGTAAAAAGAGTCAGACACCAGGAGCTGTGTTAAACCAATGCTTCATTTCTTATTTTTTCTCTTCTCATTCACTCTAGAAGAGAACTCTACTCAGGCTTGTACATACTGACACCTAGTGGCATGATGTAGGAACTACAGTCTAACATTGTCTTATAAGACACCAATGTGATTGGGTATCACCACTGTTACTTCATCTAGTTGGAAACCTGTGTTTTGATAGTTAACCAGGAGTCCGTGTTCACCTGTCTCTGTAAGTTGTTAACATGTTGGGTGTTTAAACCTGTGTCTGTGTTTGGAAGCTTTGGATGAGTTGATTATGTTGAAATATTAATAGTTAACACTTTTGTGGTCTTTGGCTCAAATTGACCTGTCTTAATGTCTTATTTTTACTCAAAAATAAGGTAGAATTTTATGTAAATTAGGTATATTGAGCATATTTTCAAAAAAATAAGTGTAAAATTGGAGGTAATGACTTGGAGTGAAGTTGACTAACAAGGTGAAACACAGAATTGGGTGATAATTTGAACTTAACAGTAATAATAGAAAACTAGAAGACCTACTAAAAACACAGTGAACTGAAAGAGTTTGAGTTTTATTAAATGTTCAATTTAATTATGTATTAATATTTAATAAGTTAATATTTTATTAATTATGAATAATAATATTAATTGTATTATTGTATTATTAATAGTAGTAACTATTAATAGTACCTAAAATATTAATACAATATTTTGTATTATACAATATACAATGTATATTTTTTTAATAATGTACTAATATTTATTAATGATTTATTATTTATTAATGTTCAAGCCTCTCCACCCTACCCCCATACTCATGCTATTTTTGTCATCACTGGCATGCAGTCACATGGGTCTGCCAGCAGTGGCAAAACCCAGTTTCCAGGAAATTTTCATCAAAATTCAAGACTCTTTTGAAAAGAATAATAATCAGAAGGTTATCTCATGCAGGTTTTGTGCCTAGAATATGTCATAAAAGCCTGCTGTCTAGTGAGGAGCTTTTTCAGCTGCTAGTGCTGGTGTCACTGTGAAACATCAATAAATGCTTTGGAGAAAAATATTGTTGACAAATATTGCAGGAAAGTCAGTCTTCCCACAATTGAAAAGTTATTTTCTAAAGAGGAATGATCAAGTTATTTTTCAACAAGACATTGTTCTGGTTTGAGAATTTCATGAGGCTCCTGTTTTGTCCTGAACAGATTCCAGATTTGAAACCTATATATAATATTTGGTCTCACACATACAAAGTACACAAAGTAACCATGACACATTTTTTTTCAACTTTTTCAAACCTCTAACACTGAGTACAGTAACACTGACTGTTATTTCTGTAAAAAGTGATTTAAACATGTAAATAAAAAAAATGTTTCTTTATATATGTATATTCCTGAACAATTGTTTGCTCTTGAGACTTTCCTTTCTTTAAGAATCAACCTCAGGATAAAATCTGAAAACTGGTTGATGTGACCAATTCTGATCATTTATGCCTATAATGTATTGCTAGAATTAACATCAAGGGAAGTAATGAAATGTAAATTTTACTGTAAATAAAAATAATTGCTTTGAATATGACCAGCCATCAACAATACATCATGCAGGGTTATTGAATCCACTCTCACAAAAAGCTGACGTAACAGCACTCATATATGTATATACTCAGTTGTGTGTACTCTACATCTGTTTTGCAGAGCATTCAGCCTGCATTGATTGTGCTCATTTTAAGAAAGCTGAGATTGAGGGAGAGCCATACGCGATAGTTGCTTCCAGTACACTAACTGCCAAGGTCGTGTCCCTTTCGCTTAGTCAAAACAACGGCACCTACACGTCTGTCTGTCCAAATGGCTCAGAGCCCAGTGAGCTCTGAACTTGGGCCATTGTTCAGGAGACAAATATGATGCTCAGTATTTGCCAGACAACCTGAGTGGATAACCATATGCTGTCACTGTAGACCAACATAGCCCTGTATTGAGTGTTGAGTTGAGCTGGGATTGTGTGGGAGTTGTGTGTTGGGTGGGTAGGGGAATTTAGGGGGGCTTGTGGGATTTTGGGGGAGAGAGAGGTACTATTCAAAGTTTTAAAACCAGACATCCTGCTGTATTAACTTTCTGGAGTGGATGTTAATGTAGAGTATGTGAAGCAGTAGCACTGCTGCCCTGTTAGATTTTAGTTAAAGCCATTATTTAAATAATCTGTACAAAAACTGTGGTTTAGTTTTCTTCAGCATTGACTGACTCTACCATCTAATGATACAATGTGTAATAATCTAATGCTAACATCTGATATGATGATGATTAATATTTAAATCTCTTCCTTTTTGCACAAAATTATGATTACATCATTTTATATTTATTTTTCTAGTATTTTTTATAAAAAAAATTCTCCTCCCAATGTAGTAGTAGTATCAAATAAACCCATCCCATCTGCTAGGGGCTCTCCCCATCACTTTGCAATGTCTCTGACTCTAGGAAGGTGAAGACAAACACATGCCTTCTCTGTTGCATGTGATGCGGCCACCACCTCTTTTCCGACTACCACTGATACACCATTACTGGGGAGCCAATGTGCTTGTAGGAAAGTGCAAGATCCCCAGTTCTGATTGACCAATCAGTAGACGACTAAGCCAGTGGACATTGTAGTGTGTAAGTGATGGGGAGAGAGCACCATAATATAATAATATATCTTTTTAGATTAAAGGCACAGTATGTAGTTTCCAGCAACATCTAGTGGTTTAGTGTCCATATTACAACCAACTGAAAACAATTTCCACAGCCCCCCCCAAACACAAAGAAGTCTCTACAGTGGCCGTGAAATCTTTGATACTTTGATGTCTAATAGCAGCTTTAGAGCTTGTGATATGTCAAGTGGTAAGATTAATTTTAATTAGAAACTTAGGAAATGTAATATGTAAAATTATCATAGCTACAATGCAGACGGAACATATTTTCTGCACTTCAGTAGTGCTATTGTAAATGTTAGCTGTTTTCTGTACAAAAGACAAGATAATGTAACAAAGTAAACACATCAAACTTTTTTTTCACGGCAAGACGGCGATGCGCAGTTGCGCAGCGGCATCTCACGCTCCTAGCATACCGAGTTTTAGTAGTTTTTATGTCTGTTTACATCGGTTCTGATACTGAATTCACGCGCCCTAGGCGGCTGAGTTACAGCTGAACCGAACTCATTCAAATAAGACACAGTTTAGCCACAGAAGCAGCAACTTTGGATAATAACGTTCAGGTTGAGCTGGGCAGACTACGGCTTCTCTGGACACCGGCCCGCTGGAGTGGAACACAGGCCGGGAGGAGGAGATGAGACCAGCGGCAGAAGCAGGACGGCGTGCTTGCTAGGCAAAAGGCTAATGCTAAAAACGTCCCCCGATTCCATCTATTTTCCTCTCCAATGTCCACTCTCTGGACAACAAGCTGGACCGCCTGCGGCTGAGGATGAATGTTTCTGAGGAGATGAGGAACTGCGTGGAAATTTGTCTCACAGAAACATGGCTGAACCAGAGCATGCCAGACTCTGCCTTCCAGCTCACTGGCCAGCAGCTCTTCCGAGCCGACCGTAACCAGCAGTCCAGAGAAACCAGAGGGGGCGGCTTAATAATCTACGGCAGTGAAGTTTGGTGTACAAACTGTGTGTTGGTAAACAGCCACTGTCTGAGATGAGCATAAGAATGTTCTGCCATCTTAATAAATAAACCAAAAAACTTTTATTCTTGCTTCTCCTCTGTGTATTTCTTCCTATTGAGGTTTTATTGAGGTATATGTGTATTTCTTCTCTTCTGTTTCATGTCAGCCAATGGTAAAACAAAGCTACAGCACCATCAAATTTGAGTGGCCAATTCATCATTACAACACAAACGGTTTTCCAGTTCGGTATAGCCTGTTTGTCCTTTTCGAACTACTGTAGAAACATGGCGATGCAACATGGTGGCCTCAGTCGGTGTTCAACCTGTGACCAATGTAGATATAAACAACTTATTCTAAGGTAAAATAATCAAAAGACTTCTTAGTTTATAATGATTAGATGTGTTTTTAATCATTTTTATTAGTGATCATCTTAAATTCTGCTAAAAGATAACCCGAAATATTACATACTGTCCCTTTAACATCAATCTTGTAAAAAAAAAAAAAACCTGTAGGCTTTCATGGTTTACAGTGCCAGCCAAATGTTTGGACACACCTTCTCATTCAGTGGTTTTACATTATTTAAACATGATGTGCCCTTTAGATTAATACTAAAGCCATCCAAACTATGAAGAAATACATATGGAATTATTTAGCAAACAAAAAAAGTGTTAAACAAACCAAAGTCAAATTTATTTACATAGCCTTTTTACAACTGATGTCACAGAGCAGCTTTACAGGGTTAGTAATAACAAAACACCAAATCCCCAGTGAGCAAGCCTATGGTGAGAGTGGCAAGGTAAAACTCCCTCAGAGCTGGAAGAAGAAACCTTGGGAGGAACCAGACTCACATGGGGAACCCATCCTCCTCTAGTCAACTAATTATAAGTTCTTGATAAAGTCACATAGTCATATGATGTTGTTGGAGTGTCCAGGTGTATTGATATGGTAGCATTTGTGAACTTGAATAATAATAACAACAACAACAACAACAATAATAATAATAATGTTAGCAGCAGGTAAAGTCCATGTAAACTTCAATGTGGTCAGTAGTGTAGGGCATCTGGAGCAGGTCACAATAGTTGGTTGTTGGTGGGCAGGTGGTCTAAGGTGGCATCATCCAGAGATAGTACTTAATCTACAATCAGGGTTGGGCCAGACAGGTGGGGAATCACTCACTTGGAAAAAGACAAATATGGAATTAGTTCTGTTTGGGTTTATAGAGTACAAGAGTTATGAGACATATCAGAGTGTGGCTATTGACTCTGGCAGAACTATCTAGAACAAAAAGGAGAGAGCCAGAAGGTAAACAGGCATGGGAGCTCCCCAAGACACTGGCATCTCTCCGCTCCACTATCAACAAACCTGAGTGATCATTTGAGCAGCAGTAAGACAGCCCCAGCATCTCAGTTTACTATAAATCCTTGTCAGTAAACCCCTGGATCTGCAACCTTTCTATAATGTGAAGTATTAATTACCAAAAGCTAACTAAACATACATTTTCAGCCTAGACGTTGTCTGAGAGGATATTCCAAATTTGAGGGGCTGTATAAGAGAAGGCTCTTTACCCTGCTGATGATTTCTGAATTCTGGGGACTATCAAGAAAATAAGTAATAAGTAAAATAAATAAGTAAATGAGATAGTTCATAATAGGAAATAAGGTCTTGTAAATGCTCGTTGGCAAGTCAACATAGGGCTTTATATGTCAGTAAAATAATTTTATATTGAATTCAGAATTTAACTGGAAGCCACTGTAGTGCTGATAGAACTGTACTAATATGATCAAATATTCTGGTTTTACTAAGAACCCTGGCTGCCACATTTTGAACTAATTGAGGGGTTTTTTTAGGTTTCTGCTAGAACATCCTGATAAAGTGCATTGCAGTAATCTAGCCTTGAAGTAATGAATGCATGTATTCATTTCTCTGCATCATATAGGGATAAAGTATTTATTAGCTTAGAAATATTACTGAGACATAGAAAAGCTGTTCTTGTAGTCAATGTATGAATATAAGTAGGCACCTCTTGTTTAGATGCCAGCTTTCTTGACATTTTCTCAGTCAGCTTTATGAAGTAGTCACCTGGAATGGCTTATCAGTTAACAGCTGTGCCTTGTTAAGAGTTCACTACTTGCATTTGTTGCCGTCTTAAGGTGTTTGAGACATCAGTTGTGTGTCTACTTTGAAGAATCTAAAATCTAAAACATTTTTTTGTATGTTTAACACCTTTAAGTTTATTACATTATTCATTATGTGCTCCTTCGTACTCTGGATGACTTCAGTATTCGGGGGGAGGGGGGGATAAAAACATTGAATGAGAAGTTGTGTTTAAACTTTTGACTGGCACTGTACCTTTCACTTCAACTTTAACTGCACATGAAAATAAAGTTTTACTTTTGTTGCACTATATAAAACTTCTTAATATTCACCTGAAACTTTTGACGTCATTTATTTTCAGTCATAAAAGTTACAAATTCCTCTAAACAAAACATTAGCTAAAATAGCAGTAACATTTTAAAGAATTAATGTCCACTACTAAGGCAATGGCAATATATATGGCAATAACTCTGAACTTGATTGAAAGTGGCTTGCAATTACACATTTCGACCAGAGAGGTATCCAAATCCTCATATGTATGTAGCAGGTAAGAGCTTTAAATAAAAGTCAGATGCTGAGAGTGACTGTATCTCAGAGCTTTTGGTGTCTCTGATTTTTGCTCAGACAGTCTAAACCACAGTACACCAAACACCTTCAGGTCAAGAAACAAACCATCTGTGTGTTATTCTGTTAAAATCTCAGGATTTCTCTAATGTGTTACGGATTTATTGTGAATAACCCAAACCATCAAACCTTTTACATTACCTGTAACATCTAAAATAATGACATTTTATTATATTTTGACATAATGTAAATTAAGAGTGATTTGGGGTTGTATTTCTGACTTAGTTAGGTATACTACTTTAAAATGTGATTTAAAAGACATACATTATTATTTTATGTCACTAAGTAATTATATATTTGTCTGTCTACACAACCTACAGTAGTTTAGCTCTGTCCCTTTCAGTGTGTTTCAGCCTTGTTTACTTTTTCAATAAGGGACAATACAGAATAGCTAGTAAGAACAGGAATTTACAAACCAGATTCCAAAAAAGTTGGGACACTAAACAAATTGTGAATAAAAACTGAATGCAATGATGTGGAGATGGCAAATGTCAATATT
>BRDA01091714.1:1131-15809 GCA_036984385.1 Crenuchus spilurus
GTGTGTGTGTGTGTGTGTGTGTGTGTGTGCGTGCGTGCGTGCGTATGTGTGTGTGTGTGTGTGTGTGTGAGAGTGAGAGAGAGAGAGAGAGAGAGAGAGAGAGATACATACAAATATATTGTGGCTTGAATAATACTGACCCCAGGTGTGTGTGTGGGTGTGAGAGAGAGAGAGAGAGAGATGAAACCAGCAGTCACCGGAAAACCTGGGCACCTCCCAAAAAAAGAACATGCCAGCAGTGCCAACTCAACACAACAGAGACAGAGCTGCACTTCCTGACAGAATGCCCCAAATTCAGACCCATACGCACAGAGTTCTTCACCAAATTCAACAACAAGCATCCCACATTCTCCAGCCTCTCTATCACAGACAAACTACCGTTTATACTAGGAGAACACAGAGAGAGCTGCACACTCGCAGCTCAGTATGTCCTGACCTGCCACCGTGAGAGAGACAGTGAGTGACCACATCAGACATGTTCATTTAGACTGATATGTCACATATATATTATACTATGTTATATTATTATATATTACACATATATAATACATAATTATACATATATAGTGTTGTGTGTATATATATGTACACAAATACTTAGACTTCATATGTATATATGTATATTATTACTATCATTATTACTTATTTTTATTTTATTTATTTATTTATTTATTTATTTTTATTATTATTATCATTCTTCTTTATTTTGTTGTTTTGTCCTATCGCTTTGGTAATACAATGTAACTATTTGTCATGCCAATAAAGCTTCTTAAATTGAAAATTGAAATTGAGAGAGAGAAAGCGAGCGCGTTTGTGTGTGTGTGTGTGTGTGAGAGCGAGCGAGAGAGAGAGACTGAACGTCTGTTCACGTGACGCTCCGCCAGTATTTTGACTGTATTACTGACTGATTAGCTGCATGATTCTCATCATTTTCTAGACTATTTATTAATTTGCGGGATTTTTCGACATGTATGTCTCGTCCCGCTCCCGCGACGACTGACTGACCGACCGACCGCTCCCGCAAGAGACGATTAATTGTGGTCCCGCGCCGCAAGATATTGTAACGGGTCCCGCAGGTCTCTAACTTCTACTACATGCTCATCTAGTTTTAAAGAACACTGGTGAGTAAGACTCAGCAAAAATCCTCAATATCATCACCAACAAAAGAGTCCTCAATATCACCACAAACATCCTTTCAAGACACAAAGTAACCCAGGGGTTAAAAGCAGAGGTGGGGTTACAGGACTTAAATTGTACTACTAGGTGATAGGTGATCTGACATACTAATAGTATAAGTAGATGTTTAGTAGTAGTAGTAGTATAGTAGTTTTGGTACTAGTACTAGTAATAGTGTAGTAGTAGTAGCAGTATAGTAGTAGTTTAGTACAAGTAGTACTTAGGGTTGAGCCGGATTACTCGATTCAGATGAGTATATCCGTGCTCGTGCTGAAGGAAAATCCTCATTGGGTAACTGGCTGTCTTCACAATCTGTGATTGGCCAGTTACACAGAGCACCCGCCCCTCCCTACACAGATGCATCTCTGTGTGTGTGAGTGGGCAACAGCTCTGGCTGCACAGACAGTCACTCAGTCACACACACATGCATACACAAACACAAACACACACACACACACACAGCTTAATCAATACTGTTTCATTTTGTGTGGAAAAAAAAGCCAAAAAATAAATAAATAATTGAAAGCGAAAATTCTGTTTGATCATAAAATAAAGAAATAAATAAATAAGGAATTTGTTTTGAATATGACAACTCTTGTTCATGAATAGTAAATAGTTCTCTTACTTTTGTGATCAAAAACATTGATTTGAATCTCAATGTTGAGGCTGTTCTGTAAATAGTTTCTAAATAAACAATTAATAGTGCAACTTCTGATCAATCCATATCAATTTCAGACTTAAAATAATGGATTGATTTAAGCCCCACCCACTTCCGGTTAAACCCCACTCAATTCCGGTTTAGGCACTGCCCACTCTGAGTACAGATACGGATACAGATACTTTAGATGGTTGAATGCTCATCCCTCTTATTAATGTAGTAATAGTAATTTGGTAGTAGTAGGAGTTTAGTAGTATTAGTAGTTTGGTAGTAGTAGTAGTTTCGTAGTATTAGTAGTTTAGTAGTAGTAGTTTAGTAGTAGTTGTAGTAGTTTAGTAACAGTAGTAGTAGTTTAGTAACAGTAGTAGTAGTTTGGTATTAGTTGTAGTAGTTTTGTAATATTAGTTTAGTATTAGTACTTTAGTAGTAGTAGTTTTCTTATTCACTTTCACAAAACATATGAATACATATATTGCAATACAAAAAGTAAGAAGAATTGAAAATATATGAATCACTAGGCATTACTAGAAAATAGCTAAAAACAGGAAAAAACTGCTAAATAAATAAAGAATATTGACTGAATAGGTGAATAACTGTGAATTAAAAACTAGCAGACTATGGGCAGAAGCCTCATGTTATGCTTTTGGCAAACAGAGGGGGTGTCTGCTACTGTACTAACCACTTCCTAGTTTTAGAGAATCAACAGAAGAAAGTTCAAATTAGACTATTATTTTTAGACAAACAGCACAATTCTCACAATTTTTTAAATACTTTTTGCAAAAAACTTTTTGCAAAAAAGCAAAAAAAAAAAACCCTAATTTGTTTCATTTTCATTTTTTCATTTTTCAAAACATTGATCATTTCTCATTTTAATATTTGTTTATCACATTATTTTTGAACATTTTATTTCTATTTGCTGAGTGAACTATATATTGTTAATGACCTATCACATTTGTTCCATAAGTTTATCCTTTTAACCAATATGCATCTTTTTAAAATTAGCTCTTGCTCTTATTTTACTTAAACTTCACTTCTTCATACTGACTCTGTGGGTTCAAACAGCCTCTGAATATGTTCCACCAAACATGGAAACCATCTAATCAAGCATACACAGGTAGCATGGCTAATACACTTAAAAAAATCTCTGGTAACTATAATGGATGAATCTTGCTAATACACATGCTAGGATGCTAGCAGCCAGGAAGCCATAGTTTGGCTGAATGGATGAAGCCTATGTGGCAGTCTTGGTCAGAATAGAAACAGTACAAGATATAAACATTACTAGCTCTTGAGGGAGAAAAAAATAATCAAGTTAAACATGCTAAAATGTACTCGATCATTCTGACATGTTTCAATTTATCCTGAAAACCTGGTACACGTCCAACTGATCATCCTGCCGTGACGGATTACGGGCCAGGACCAGCACAGGACCCTGACAGCCATAATGAATTCTTCAGAGGTGGTGAAACACTACTACAACACGCGCTAGCTAATGCAAACAGACAGGAAGCAATGGTTTAGATGTGAAGATGGCTTCCTGTTTAACTGTGAAAGTGCCTCATTGGGAAGCTATTGGGCTAATTGCTAAGCAGAGTCATACCAACACACCTTTAACGCCACAGACTGCTGTCGTCTGAGTAATCACTATCATCAATTTCAATCTAGCTTGGGGAAATTCAACAGTTCCTCAAGAATCCAATATAGTGTAGCGTTCAGTCTTGTTGATAACTGAGGCTCAGACTTAGTTCAACTTTTTTTAAAACTGACTTTTCCAAGTTGTTGAATAGAATAGCATTGCAGGAAACTTTCTGGAGCATTTTGTGCACACACAACCAAGATCATGAAAAATAAAAATCTGATTTACACTTTGATTCACACTCTGATTCACACTGATCTGACACAGATGTTGTTAAGGGTGACCAGATGTCCCTGTCTTCTAAGGACAGTCCCCACTTTTCTCCTCTGGCTGATTCAAGCTGTCCCTGGAATTTCCCATTTTTAGAGTTTTAATTTTAAATGTATTATTATTATTTTCATAATTTGGTTCCAAAAGATAAACTGTAATATATGTTATATTTATTACTTGTAAAGTGACATGTTTTAATGCTGATCGGTATGATTTAAATCTTGAGTTAACTGGCCAAACACAGTAATATGATGGTCAGTAGTAGTGTTCTCACTGTGGGCAGCTGCTGTGCATCTCCATAAAGCTTGTCAGCAGATTGAAGCATAAATTTCTCGAAAAATCTCCTGGTAGGTGTTGACTTTGGACTTGATAAAACACAGCAGACCAACAGCAGCACCTCAAACCATCACAGACTGCAAAAACTGCACACTGTACTTGAGACCCCTTGGATTCTTTCTTAAAGTCTCTCAGACTCTAGAACCTAAATTTCCAAATGAAATGTAAAACTGACTTTTATCTGAAACGAGGACTTTGGAGTAACAGTCCAGTTTTTGTTCTCCTTATTTCAGGTAAGACACTTCTGATGTTGTCTCTGGTTCAGGAGTGTTGATATTATGAATGTGGCCATTGTAGCTCTGAGAGAAACACAGTATTTATACTGTTTGAATAGTCATTTACTCAAACTCACAATGAAATAATAACTTGAGACACTAGATTTCTGAATTTCATGAGCTATATGTAGTGATCAACATTTAAACAAAAAAGTCTTGAAATATGTCACAATACATGTAGTATTATGACATATATGACAGTTTACCATGTTTTAATTAAATTATGAACAAAAATATTCTAATTATGATATATGTTGATATTCATTTAATTGTAATAATTGAAAAACTATAAGTATTAGAATATAAAAACATTGAACTTTGACAGTTAAGTATACACTGTTTATTAAAATCAGATGTTTATGCTTTAAACATAACAGGAAAGTATTTCTATGTGGTCCAGCAGAGATTTACATTATAATGCTAAAGAGACATACTCTAAGGCTTTTATACTTTTGTACTGAGCTGGTAACACAGATACGCATCAGCACTTTGCTAGATCTAATCTTCTTCTGGGGAGCCTCCTTACCAACTCAAGCAAGGCCAGGCTCGTCTCTTACTTCTATTTATTTCAATGCATAAAACTGTGATTCATTCTCTCTCCATCTCAGTTCCCTTTTCTCGAACCACAGGAGAGCAAGAGGAAAAAAGCCCCCACGTGTCACAAGCAAGTGACAAGCGAATTGGCTAACACAAGCTTTTTAATCCAACATGTGTGCTGGTATTGCTGCAAATGCTCTGAGGACGTACAAGGGTTTCTGTTGGTCCTGTAGGACTCGTTTTTAAAAGGTTGCAAATGGGTTTCTGTTGTCAGAAAAATATCTGTGACCCACAGGGTCTGGAAAAGCAAAGAGCTTGGGAAATTCTTCTTTCTGAAATTGGGAAATTCTGTCTTCGTGGAGAAATATTTAGAAACTTTGGGAAGCTTAAAAAATTCACCAAAAATATCAAGAAAAAGGACCTCATCAGGAAAAGAAGATTTTTTAGTATTAAAACAGCTCTATTTTCAGACGTTTCAACATCAGCTTTGGTGAACATTATGAACATGAACCCTCAAAACATGCTGATGCCTAAAAAAATTATCCAGTTCTTTGAAGTTGTTATTTCACTCTTTCCTAATTTCTAACTTAAGGTAGTGTAAAAGTAGGTGTTATCCATAGCAGTATCAGATGTGTTCTTATGTGACTTATTATACCTCTTTTCACAAGTTAATAAGGGTCTAATTGAAGTGTCTGTGATAAGCTGGTCAAAATATGAAAAGGTTTAAGCATTCAGCCCTGCTGAGAACGGCAGGTTTGAGTGCCTTTTCCTGTTCACCACACCCCCTCTTACAAGATGCAGAACATATATGCTTGTGTTTTTACAGTTTTAAAGTACCACATGCACACACAGGCTCAGTTCCCTTTCTGATGCACAAAATCAAAATGGTGCTGAGTTCTTAAACTGAAGATGGAGGATAAGTTATTTCTTACTGTGCAATTAGGGGAGCCAAATTCTCAATGACTTGAATTTAGAGTATACAGACCTAGACCGCCCACAAAGAACTTTTTCAACTTTTTTTGAGTCTTATTTCACAGTTTGGAGGTTGGTAGGCACTCCAATTATCCAAATATAGGCATTAAAACTCTAAAAAAGTGAGATTTTCATAAAATGCCTACATTAAGGACCATGTTGTACTTGTAGGGGTATATTTACCTTCCAAGACGTAAAAACTGAACAGTTATTAACTGTGGTCCTTCACTATATGAGGGATGGTTTTGAGAATGTCCTTTGTTTTTGTACCTTTGAGGTTACATTTATATTGTCTATATTGGAGGACAAAAATGTACCTGTACACTACATTTCTACTGGCAGTGAGTTTGTTTTATGCTCTTAGTAACTCTAGTACAAAGGGAAAAGGAAGAAAGTAAGCATTTGTGGTCATCCTATTTCCTCATATATGTGTATACTGCAAATGTTTAATCTGAGTGTGCTATAGCGAAAGAGTAACAAACAGAGCCAGTCACAGGTGCAGCTGATCTTTCTTTGGTAGAGGTGTGAAAACGCTACAAACCAGAACGGCACGGGTGGTCTGAGGACGTATCAGATAAATCACGCAATGAATACGAGGATAGGTCAGACAGACGGGTGACATTTCATCTGTTTCCTCCTCCTGTCCTTTCTGCCAAACACGCAACCTGTCACGTCCCAAATAACACTGTTATCACTGTTTGAATAAGCTTGCTAACCTTTTGAGTTAAATATCAGCAGATTGAAATTTACTGGAGGAGAAATTGTCTGAATATGTCACATGACACAAGACGCTACAATCTGAGCACAGGAAGACAATACAGTGGTTTCTGGAAAAAATGTACAACATAGTAATCCTTATTTATGAACTATACATTTAAGAACGAGTGCAGATTTGACTGCTGTACTAACCAGCATCTGATTCATGAAACCTGACTTGACCGCAGTTGATGAATCAGTTTAACTGCATGAAATCAAGTGCCAGCATACCAGTACCTCATTCACAGCTGTGAATCTGCAAATGTTTCAGCAGTGAACAGATAACATGCTAAGATTCAAAGGCTTTTGAGACAATATTTCAGCTTGTGGGTGGACGCTGAAGTCAAGCAGTAAATGCACAGCTCCCCCTAGTGACCAAATGGTATAGTGTTATAATTGTGACAACTGAAAATAATTAACGGTTAAAGAAAAATGTTGTAGTTTGATTTAAGATGGTGGAATGGTGTGATTGTGTACTGACACTGTTGCTGGTGTATTAAAATTACTTCTATACTAGCTGTTTGTAATTTATATTTTTATAAAGAAAAATAGAATTTATGGCTTATACGTAATGTAATATTATACGTAATGTAATAGTTTATATCAGTGTATAGTAAATTCGTGAAGTTTTGCAGAATTATAATATTATTAGAGATGACACTGCTAATGTTTTTGAGGCAATGTTTTTTTTTTCCTTTTTATGAAACAACTGGGTGGCACATTGGTATGGTGGTTAGCATGCTTGCCACTCAGTGCTGTAGTCTTGGGTTCGAGTTCCCATCTGGGTGGAGTTCTCCCCATGTCTGTATGGGTTTCCTCATGGGTCTCTGTTGTCCACCCACAGTCCAAAAACTTTGAGGTTAGATCAAGTTTGTATTTTAAATTGTCTGTATGTGTCTTGTATTGTCAGTGATGGCTTGGCACTCTGTCCTGGCTCCTGAAAGGCTATCAGGACTCACCATGACCCTGACTAGAACTAAGTAAATAAGAATGTTTTCACACTTACATTGTTTGTTCCGGACTTTCTGACTTTTCAATCTGGTCTGAACCAAAATAGCAGGTGTCAAAGGGGCCGTGAACCATGGTCCAGACCAAAGAAGCAAAATTTTGTCTGACCAAAAGAGGTGGTCTCGGTCCGGATCTACTGAACCATGGTCCAGTTCATGTGCAGTGTGAAAACACTTTTCTAGAATGTTCGGACTTTCAAACCAAATACAGGAAGTTGACACAGGCGTAAAACTAAGCTAAAGAAACTGTGGCTGCAGTACATAAAAGTATACAAAAGCAGTATATAAAAGCGTAAGATGCATGTTCTACTACAAACCAATCAGTGTAGGAAGACACACCCCACATAAGTGATGACCACAACCAAAATACATCAAAACAAATACAGCAAGATGAAGTAGGCATTAAAAACATTAAACAACAACAACAGAAGAAGAAAAATAAGTGGAACAGAAGAAGAAATGAGGTGTGGTAGCACATGGAGTGAGGAGATTAAATGTTTAATAGAAATTTAGTGATTATGTGAAAAGTCAGCTTGAAAAACGCACAAAAATGCTGAAACATTCACCTTATTTTCCAAGAGGATGAGAGAGGACGACAGAGCAAATTTTAACTAAAGAAAGTGCAACAGGAGTATATAAAAGCAGTATATAAAAGTGTTAGACTCACGTCCTTCTACAAACCTATCAGTGTTGAGTGTAGGAAGATGCACCCGATATAAGTGATGACAGGACGTGGGTGTGTCAAGCTAAAAGTATTTGGTGCATTCACAAAAATACAGTGTGATCTTTCTTTTGAGGGAATCAGAGAACACACTTTTTATTATTAGGATATTAGGTGTTGTTTGTGCCAAATGAAGCAAGATTCAGTCACCTTAATGCAAATTTTTCTTAGTCGTACTGTTTACGTAACATAAGAGAACATAAAAGTTCATATGTGTGGCATCTGTTGCCATACCAATGATGTTGCAGTGAATGGTGGAACGTTCAGATTAAAGGCAAGTCACCAACCATTAAAACTTTAGTATGGTACTGGTCTGAAAGGACAGACAGCATATGTCCCAGGTGGATAAAACCTTGGCGGGAGGTATGGATGTATAAGACAGCTTTTTACAGGAGAAAACGCACACAACAGAGAGGGAAAGAAAATCCTCAGCCTCCAGTTAATACCTGTTACTGGCAGAGTCTGACCTGTACATTCAAAATCAATGACTCTGCACCAAGCAAACAACAGGAAGCATACGCCAGTCACAGCTGAGGGCAATAGCAGGACCAACTGGATTTTGGAGTGTAATTTGGGCTTTGAAGATGGTGTTAAACAAGAACACACAAGAACACATATTGAGAAATAGCCTGAGACAACTCCACAAGCCTAACTGCTTCAGCGACGTTCTGACTCATTCATCTGGTCATACCTATTTGGAGCTTCTCAAAGTGGTCGGGTCTGCATGCTTTCAAATTTTGGATGAATCCATCACATTGCCTAGAAGAATCAAGTGTTCTCTTAACATCTAATTTACCTGAGACCTTCACATGTGCCACTATTCATCTGTGAGTGTTATTAACATTGTGGTTGATCAGCGTATATCACTGTAGAACAGAATCTTCAAAATGGTGCATTTACAGGAGAAAGAAGAAAACCTTAAAATCAAAATATTTTACTTAATATGTTATTGATCATTACATTTTCATTGACAATTTCAAATGATGCATAAATGTTAAAAATGGAGATACAAGGATGTGCTCCAACAGTGATGATGTGCTAGTTCCCAGTGCAAAGTGAAGCAGGGACAAGGTGATACAACTGGCATTTATACATGCTGTATGTGTGTGGGTGTAGTGTTTGCCTGGGTAGGTTTTCAGGTGAAGAGCGGTTTGACTCTGCTTGGCCCCTGTAGCTCTTCTACAGCAGGGCACAGCACTGTAGCTGAATAATGCACTCGCTAGTACGGTGGGACACGGCATCAATCATTCACCGCAAATCAAAGCCTGCCAGTGCTATTATTTTATGATGAGATCTGGACATGGAGGAGAGAGAGAGTGAGCGAGAGAGAACTTCATTTAATATACAGTCCCTCAGTGGAGGTATCAGTTGAGGCAGCAAGCCTACAGGCCTTGACATCAAGCCAATTGTCCAACTTGTTGCCTGTGGTTTTTGTGGTGTCTCACAGTTGGCACTAGCTAGCTCCTGTTTGGTCAATTAAATCTGCAGAAATATGCAAATCAATGTATGCCAAAAAACAAATGAATAAAGCCCTGATAATGCCATGGCATAAAGCATCAATTTACCAAACATAAGCCTTTTAAAATGCCCTAAATGGTTCTTAGTTTGGATGCATGGTTCTTAAGCCTAGCAAAAGTTCTGCAAGTCCCCAGCTGACCTCTCAACCAATCACCAATTGCCACCTATCTCTAAAACACAACCTTTGTTCTTGGCTGATTACAGTTTGACAATCTAATTTTATCTAATAAATTGGTCCTGTTCAGATGTCTGGAGGCCAACAGGATGTATGAGAATCAGATCAACAATCCATTATCTTCCACTTACTCCGTTGAGAGTCACAGCAAGTCTGTCTCAACAGGGGCAAGGCATTACACTATCCTAACTAAACCCAGGACAGAGTGCCAATCCATTTCTGGACCACTGGGCACACACAAGGACCATTTAGAGTACCTAATTCACCTGATCTCCATGTTTTTGACTGTAGGAGGAAACTCCAGCACATAAAGGGAGAACAAACTCCATCCAGATGGAAAGTTGAACCCAAGACCTCAGCACTGAGAGGCAAGTGTGCTAACCACCAAACCACAACATCCAACCAGTTACGTTCAATTCCAACCAGCAGCATGAAAAGCAAGAGGGCTTGAGAATGAATTTAAAGGACACAACATTAGTACATCATACTGTCCCATAGTTGTACATAGCTTCATTTTATCTCCATGTTTACCATCACATGTTGATATTTACAACCCGTGTTGACATTTTACATGTTTAAAATGCAAATGTTTAATTGTTTAATAGAAAATATTAGAAATTAAAATTTTGCATTGCTTAAAGGACAAAGTCAATTAACCAATAAGAACCTTACTTCCTATGTAGAATCTCCACGTGGTTCAGTGAGCTATAAGTGAGACATAAAATAAAATCACAACATGCTTCTGTTATGGCTGGACTTCTGTCTAATACCTAACCATATGACGAGTAACAGGCTCTGTATTAGTTGTTGAGTTATGGGAGACAGAGGGAGAAATACTCTGTATTCTGTGAGCATCGGTTATGTTTACTTCTCTTTCAGTAGAAGCATGGATGTGAAAGGTCAAGCCTAAAACATGTTCCTCTTTAAAGGTACGTTTTTGTGTTGTGCTGTTGCCTGTTTGTCAGTGTTGGCTCTTTCAGCATCTGCATGTGTGTGTGTGTACCTGAGTGTGTGTGTGTGTGAGTGTGTGACTCATATTCAGTCAGGAACACTGGCAGTCTCTTTGAGAGACAAATTGACTCATTTTAGAAGGCGATGGATGAAGACACAGAGCTGTCAATCATATTCGGTTGGTTTGGAACTGAAACGGAGACTGATTCTCATTCAGACAGTTCAGACAGGCAGATCCTCTGCACTTTTTCACCACTGCACTGTTCACTACACTCCTACTACTCTGTTCACTACATATCAAAACAACAGTCATAGCAGAACATTAAAACCACCTACCTAATAGTGGGAATAACCACCTTGGCTCAGAATGTTCTGACACTTTAATAGTTGCTCCTGTTCATTATACAAATTAACTGATCTACTGTGGTGAGTGAATTGCATTGTATCACTCACTGGAGTCGTTGTTCCCCTCTGGCATCAATGGCCCGTACGGTGCCACTGCTATGCTGTTGGGAGGCACTCAATGTACCAGAAGTCCATTCTCAGTACAACTTCACTATGGCAGCTCTAATCTTAGCAGTCTCGGAGATGCTACCACCACGCTTCACCCATTACCCAATTATCATGCTCATACTAAACCTTATACTCTGCATACTTAGCCAAATAAACAACTGTATTCATTATAAAATAAACCATATACACTGCATATTAAATTCTATACACAACTGTATTCTTTAGTTATTAAACCCTATACATAGCTGTATTGTTTAGATAGTAAACTATATACACTGCATACCAAACCCTATACACAACTGCATTTTGTAGATACTAAACCCTACACACACATTTAGATATTTAACCTTATACACTGCATATAAAGCCTGACAGATCACTGTATTAATTACATACTAAGTCCTGTGCACTACATACTAAATCCCATACACTGTGCACTAAACCCTATACACAGCTGTATTCTTTAGATACTAAACCACATAAACTGCATACTAAACCTTACACACAACTGTATTCATTATATACTAATCCAGCGATTCTCAACTGGTGGGTCACGGACAGTTTGTGATAAATAAATACATTTTAAAACAATGAAAAATTAAAAATAATTAAAGCTTATCTGATCACGTACTCATCGTTTATCTTGAGCAAAAAGACACACAGAGGCATGTCAGATGCGCGCAGCATACTCGTTGCCATGGTAACCACCATTTGTTTTTCGGTTACCCTTCTCTTTAAGTTTGTGATGTTCAGAGGCAAAATAGCAAAATGCAAATATAACCCAAAGCATTTGAAATGTGGATTTTTGTTCATTGAGGACAAACACAGACACAAACACAGCTGGGCATGAAAACATCCAAAGTAATGTGACATTTACAAACAAAACATGTATGTAAAGCCAAGCCAGTAGAGCTTTTTAAAAGAGGACTTCATGAGCTGAAGGCACAAACGTAATTTGGGGGTGTTTTCGCTTTTTAAAAAGGCAGTTTCAGTCCCCTGTAGTTTTTACCTTTCAAAAACAATGTTACGCTGTATTAAAAGGAGACAAGTTGAGCATTAGGACCCATGAGGACAAATGAGGTCTGTTGACCATACAGTCCAAACATAAGTGTAAAATTGGTGGTAATGCGTTGGAATGAAGTTGACTGAAAAGGACTGGGTGATCATTTTATGCTACATGCTTTTTATAAACAGTTATATTTATTGTATATATATATATATATATGTATAAATAAATAAATATTTAATAATAATATGTAATAATATATTAATATATCTTCAATTATAAATATACATTTTATAATTTTATTATTAATAGTTATTATTAGTATATTATTAATAGTAACAAATAAAATATAAATCACAATTTGTAAGTAATGTATTGTAATAATAATAGTTATTCATTAGTTTAATAATAATGTAATGTAATTCATAATGTTAATTTATGTTCCAGCACCACCAGTCTCTGAAATCTCAAGGCTATTTTTCAAAAATATTTTTTTCGGGTTGTATTCTATAAAAGTGGGTCATGACTTAATGACCATGAGGAAATGTGGGTCCCAGGCTAAGACCAGTTGAGAACCCCTGTACTAAACCATATACACTACATACTAAACCTTATACACTATCTACTAAACCCCATACACAACTGTATTGTTTAGATACTAAATCATATACACTGCACACTAAACCCTATACACAACTGTATTATTTAGATACTAAACCCCATATAGAACTGTATTCTTTAGATACTAAACCATATACAGTGCATACTAAACCATATACAGTGCATACTAAACCATATACACTGCATACTAAACCTTATACACATCCCCACCAACTAATATTATCCAGTACCCTTCTAAATAAGCACTTCATTATATACACTATTTCAAACCCAATAAACCACTCTATTCACTATATGCAAAACAATGTATACTTATTTAAATCTATTTATAATATACTTCTGTATCTCATACTTTACACTAAATACTATACACTAAACAAAACTCTATACATAACATATTCATACACCACCCTACTCACTGCATACTAAACCCTGCACACACCAAACTCTCATTTGATCTGTTCTAAAGTCTATGGAGTGGCATTTTCTTCATACACTGACCCACCCATGTTATTCAAATACACATTCAAATTAAAGGTTCTTCTAAGACCTCTCATTTAATTGTGCATTCATTATTTAGAATGAATGTACCAAGATCCTTTTGGCATGTTTTTCAAAGCCTGTGGAAACAATTGCTCAGTGTAATTGCACCCCGAGTCCAAACACACACACACACACACACACACACACACACACACACACACACACACACACACACACACACACACACACACACACACACACACACACAAGTCATGGGTAGGTGCCTCCGTAATCGTGGAGCAGGGAGAATTATTATATATTATCCGAGCTATCTTTTAACTGACTTAGTGCTTGACTGATCTCTCTGCATAAAACTGAGAGAGAACAGAACAGAACTGACTGTTTAATTTAATAGATAATTTACATCTAAAATGGCTCTGTATTTCGAAACGACTCGTGAGCATATTTGGGTATGTGGCCTTAAAGGCGATGAGAAATAGATTTGCTTGTTTCACTTCATTTAGAAATGCTCGAAAACTGCCATCATGACAATCTAATCCAAATTAAGCCAGTCAGATTACACACCAACACAGTCATGATCATCATCTGTTGACCAAGTGCTGTATAGCGCATATCAATCTGTGGAAGCTGAGACTCTCTGCTTTTGAATAAAGAAAGCAGGCATTACACTGTTTGTCCAGTTTGCATCTATACCCAAATGACAGTGAATAACTTTGAAGATATGGTTATAGGGTTGTATGGTTGAAGTGTGGATTAGATATACCTCCGTCTGTGTGAAAAAGACTAATGTTACAACATCCACCATCACTGTCCAAGCTCACGTGAATCCTGTTGTCAAAGGTCATCCACAGTGAAAGGTTGTTTGCATATTCTGAATGGAGATTGTTATACATTCATGCCATCAACACTTCCTGCTGTACTGTCCACTGCATAATACACACTCTCACCATAAACACCTCCTCCTGTACTGTGCACTGATACATTATACACACTCACACCATCAACACTTCCTCCTGTACTGTGCACTGATACATTATACACACTCA
>BRDA01091716.1:0-16587 GCA_036984385.1 Crenuchus spilurus
ATGCTTTGATACGCTGTCAGCCCATTTTCCTGATTACCTTCCACTCTGGCTGCATGTTTATTGACTGAAATTAGTAAAGCGCTCCGCTGTACATATGGAAAGGAAGGGCCGGTCCTGACCTTTGAAGCTTGTCCTAAATTTACACAAACTACACAAGTTGGCCTCCACACTCATCTACAAGTTTCTCTGCACTCTTTCTAGGCTCCTTTCATCCTGTTCTTCAATGGTCAGGACCCTCACAGGACCACCAGAGCAGGAATAATTTGGATGGTGGATCATTCTCAGCACTGCAGTGACACTGACGTGGTGGTGGTGTGTCGGTGTGTGTTGTACAAGAGCTACTCTGTCACGTCAGTGAAAAAATAGTCTACCAACCAAAAATATCCACCCAAAAGTGTCATATGACCAAAAATGAAGGACTAGAAGATGATAACAGATGAGCTACTGTCTCTACAGAGTAGGTGTGTCTATTAGAGTGGACAGTGAGTGTTTAAAGCTCCACTCATATCAGTGCAACACGCACTAACACACCACCACCAGGTCAGTGTCACTGCAGTGCTGAGAATGATCCAATACCAAAATAATACCTGCTCTGTCATGGTGTGACATACAAATGACTTGTATAGCTAACCCCATATTGAGTGACAACCTGCCCCACCTATGGGGTTGGTATTCCATCCATCCATCCATCCATCCAACCGCTTCACCAGACACAGGGCTGGGCATTACACCATCCCAGCCAAGCCCAGGACAGGATACCAATCCATCACTGGGCACACACACAAGGGCAGTTTAGAGTTCCAATTCATGTTTGACTGTCGGAGGAAACCATCGCAATCGCAGGGAGAACATGGAAACTCCGCCCACACAGGGTATTGAACCCAAGACCTCACTGCTGAGAGGTGAGCGTGCTAACCACCAAGCCGTGGCGCCACCCCTGGGTTGCTTGTCATAAACGCAAAATTAAATTTGAAAAAATTGTTTCATCATAGCATAAGTCAAAAAAATCATCAGTGAAACAAAAAAGGTTTGAAATATGTAACTAATATGAAATTAAATATAAAATTGCCTTTTTTTAATTAAACACAAAGCACACAAATAAACTTATTCATTCTAATTGTTTTTTTATTTCTTTTATATTTATTATCTGCTGTGCTTTGATTTCTCTGCTGAATTGGTTGAATTTTGATCTTTCTTTTCATTGGCTTACGAGCCAAAATGCACATTCAGGTGTTAGATTTGAATTACAGTGGTAACCCTACTTATGAGTTTAATCCGTGCAGGAGCCGAGCTCGTTAGCTGGTTTGCTCGTTAGCTGGATGCATTTTCCCCATAAGAATACATGTAAAACTGATTAATCCGTGTCAGCCGGCCAATATACAGTATACTTTAATATGTAAATAATGTGTTTATATGGGTTTTTAAAACATAAACGTGACGACGGGATGCTCGTGTAGGCTGGCCGCTAATGAAAGGGAGACCGACGGTGCTCGTGTAGGCTGGCGGCTGCATGGTTACACTTATCATATGAAAAGTAAAAGTAAAATGTATCTAACTTTCTTGTTCACTACCTTTTGCTACCTTAGCGTCGCTTTCAACAGCCACTTTCACTTTCACTTTTACTGAACAGCTCTCAAAAGTATTGACTGACCTCTTCTTCTACGCTAGCATCTAGGAGATGCTACGACCACAGCGCCCCTAGCGGTTGGCATAGTTGAAGAAATGTACGCTACTCGTTAGCTGGAATTTTAGTCGTTACCTGGAACAAAAATATTCCAAGATCTCGACTCGTTACCTGGAATACTCGTTAGTAGGGATGCTCGTAAGTAGGGTTACCACTGTAAAAATAACTCAAATAGTAGAACTATGAATGAAATCCAGTTTTAAAGAAGTAGTGTTACAGACAAACATGTACTCAGTTACAGAAATGAGTAGATCTATCAAGATTACTTCAAAAAGTCCAAAATTAATATCTACAAGCTCCAAACACAACATACAGCTGCTGGCATGTGGTAGATAAGGGACATCCACAAAGATAATTTTACCCCAACGCAGGATTTCTGATTTAGCCAGATGACTTAAACCCAAAATCATGTTTGTCCCGTAAAACAGAAGGTGTGGGACGTTTCTTTGGACAGTTTGTGCTTTCTGAAATGGTCTGCCACCCAGGACCAGCACTTGGGTGTGTTTGAATGGTGGCTGCTGGGCTGTAGCTTAGTTTGGAAACATGCTATTGTGACAAGTTCCTCTGTGTAGTGCAGTCATCTGAACCCACATCGCTGCCACTGTCTCTGGTCCTCTGCTGAAATCTGAGACTCAGGTCAAGGCGGGCTTCTGCTCCATTTCATCCACGTGTGGCCCTGAGAGGAGGCAGCGGAAAGGGCCTTTCTCTCTTCTCTTTGGTGTCTCTGGCGTATCGAGACACAGTCTGGCGTCAGATCAGAACAGTGTGTTTAAACATTCAGTCAACAGCGGCTGGCAAACAGCAAGCTGCTTCTTGTCTATTCATGTATGCAGTTGTACATTGTATCATTGCGCACAGCACTGCGGGCCATGGACACACGACATGGCCATTCCATCAAAGTTTGATGTATTCATTTAGAGCAGCAAGTGAGTTCTGTTTACTGATAGCAGGGGGGAGTTTAAGGGCCAGGAGGAGAGCAGGAGATGAGTAAACCCAGCTTATCTGGACAGCATGCCTCTGGTGGAAGTGAGCATCATGCCTTCCACATTTTAGACAATTCACATTCGCTCCATGATTCTGCCAGTTCAATTGTGTTCATAATTTTTTTTAAAAAGCTATATTTTATACTCATTACACACAAAGTGACATATTTCAAACCTCTGATGTTTGAATGTAGATACTGTTTGAATAGTAATTTACTTAAACTCCAAATGAAATATTCTAATAATTGAAAATTCTGAATTTCAGATTTTCAATCCACACCAATCATTATTCTTTAAGATTATACACTTGAATGGAGTGAGTATGTATGTGCAGCCTAGATGTTTTGTACTGAATGTTTATGAGTATGGTAAACAGGTGAATGTATGTCATATTTTATTTATTTTAACAGGTACAACTGAAGTCTATTGGAAACAAGAGAAAGGAAACATATAAAACATAGACCTGAACCTGTATACTAACCTTGTTTATCTCCAAAATACTTCCACAGTTCTATGCTAGCCTAGCCTTTTTAATCTCCAAAATAATCCCATTGTTTTATACTAGCCTAGCCTTAATCTCCAAAATAATCCCATTGTTTTATACTAGCCTAGCTTTTTTAATATCCAAAATAATCCCATTGTTTTATACTAGCCTAGCCTTTTTCATCTCCAAAATAATCCCATATTTCTATATTAAACTAGCCTTATTAATTTCCAAAATAATCCCATTGTTTTATACTAGCCTAGCCTTTTTCATTTCCAAAATAATCCCATCTTTCTATACTAGCCTAGCCTTTTTCATCTCCAAAATAATCCCATTGTTTTATACTAGCCTATCCTTTTTCATCTTCAAAATAATCCCATATTTCTATATTAAGATAGCCTTATTAATTTCCAAAATAATCCGATTGTTTTATGCTAGCCTAGCCTTTTTCATCTCCAAAATAATCCCATCGTTCTATACTAGCCTAGCCTTTTTCATCTCCAAAATAATCCCATCGTTCTATACTAGCCTAGCCTTATTAATCTCCAAAATAATCCCACAGTTCTATACTAGCCTAGCCTTATTAATCTCCAAAATAATCCCATTGTTCTATACTAGCCTAGCCTTATTAATCTTCAAAATAATCCCACAGTTCTATACTAGCCTAGTCTTATTAATCTCCAAAATAATCCCATTGTTCTAGCCTAGCCTAGCCTTATTAATCTCCAAAATAATCCCATTGCTCTATACTAGCCTAGCCTTATTAATCTCCAAAATAATCCCATTGTTCTATACTAGCCTAGCCTTATTAATCTCCAAAATAATCCCATTGTTCTATACTAGCCTAGCCTTATTAATCTCCAAAATAATCCCATAGTTCTATACTAGCCTAGCTTTATTAATCTCCAAAATAATCCCATTGTTCTATACTAGCCTAGCCTTATTAATCTCCAAAATAATCCCACAGTTCTATACTAGCCTAGCCTTATTAATCTCCAAAATAATCCCATAGTTCTATACTAAATTTATCCTAATTCACCTGTAAAATAATACTATAGTTGTATATCAATCAAACCTAAACTTTGTTTTATCTCATTAATCTAAAATAATCTCATATTTCTGTATCAAGATGGAGCATAATTCATACAGTATGACATTATAGCTGATAAAAGTGTGTTATAACAGATGTGCTACAGTCTGTATATGGTAGATTTTTTTGATAAAGTAGTAATTAGGAAGACAGAGAGTGTGTGTGTGTGTGTGTGTGTGTGTGTGTGTGTGTGTGTGTGTGTGTGTGTGTGTGTGTGTGTGTGTGTGTGTGTGTGTGTGTGTGTGTGAGAGAGTGAGTGAGTGAGTGAGTGAGTGAGTATATCTGCTGTTGGAGTCACTCTCCTGCTCTATTTACATCCTTGTTTAGCATCGACTTTCCAGGGTCAAAGTGAAGTGCTTTAGCCCCGGGCTGGCTCTGAGCTTTGTGTATGGGTGTGTTTGCAGAACACTCCTACATACACACTCCTCCTGCCTCTCTCCTCTCTTCTCACACACTCCTGTCTTTTTTTCTCAAATTAGTTATTATAAGATACCCGGTGGCATTAGCCTGCTTTGCCCACACTGAGCTGCAGCAATATGTAAATACAGAGCACTGAAAGTTCATTTGCAGAAATCATGGCTGGAGTATAAATTAGTCACCCCCTATTACACACACACACACCACTCTCCGCCTGTCACACTTTATGTTGTGCCTTTCTTGGATCTGTCCCAAAAAAAAGGAAGAAAAAAAAATCTCTTCATGTCAGAACGTATTACGAACATCAAAACATTTCTGTTTACAACATCACAGTCATGTCAATTAAATCTGATAAATTATTCAAACATTTATCTTCTCACAGCCAGGGGAATTTTAATCATGTGCTGTATTTACTTTAATTTAGCACTGTCAAGTGTGCGTTTGTGTAAAATCCCTCGTATCATTAAAGATTTATCAGTTGAAATCTGTTTGGGTTTATTCTGCCGTTAATTGGCTAAGCGGTGAGTGAGGCTCTCTGCCAGCAACAAGTGATGCCAGGAGGCTGAGCAGGATTGGTCAGATCGGGGTCACATGGTGCTAAAGGGGCAGATGCTGTCATTCAGGGGTCGTCTTCAAGAATACTTTTCTTTAAACTTACCCTAAAGGCACTGATGAATAAACAAGTGCATTCTTCAAAGCTTTGGGTCTGAGCCTGCACTACACACTCAAAGATCCTCAGTGCCGATTAAAGTCCAGCTGGACACATGACCACTGAAAGAGTGAGCTCAACACTGTGCGTTCTCACTCACACACTGAAGATTTTGTTAAAGATGTAAACAAGGCTGCTCCGTTTCAGCAAAATGAGCTTTAAACATAAAATATACAGACTCGGCAGTGCTCAGGAAGACCTGAGCAAAATGCACTACAGTCCAGAATCATCTATTGAGTGTATTTTTGTAGTCAAGTCTCAGCTCAACACTTTGAGCATTCACTTAACATTTTGTGTGTAAATACATAGTCATATCTGAATATCATGACCAGCTTATGCATCATAAGAATGTAACAATGTTCCTTGTTGCTCCTGCGTTAAGTGGTCCACTGTGGTGCATCAATTGCTTTGTACCACTTGACTTAGTCGATGGCCCTCTGGCACCAATGGCTCGTGGGGCATCACAATTATGCTGTTTGGTGGCACGTAATGCACGGTAAGTTCATTCTCAGTACACCATCACTATGGCAGCTCAACAACCAACAAAGTTAATGCTTTCTGAGATATTTCCAAGAGAACTTTCTGGATGCAGCACTTGTTATAAATGCTCAGAATGGTTCCTCTGTAGGAGGTGGTGAGGATGGGAGGCGGCAGGAATGCTATCCTTAGTCTTCACAGAAAGTAGACGCTGTTGGACTTTCTTACATATACAGCTGGTGTTGAGGGACCAGGTGAGGTTCTCCACCAGCTGAGTACCACAGAATGTGGTACTCCTGACAATTTCTTTGGAGGAGCCGTCAATGTTCAGTGGAGAGTGGTCTCTTTGTGCATTCTACCAAAGTCAACAACCATCTCCTTAGAGATTACTGACTTTGCACCAGTCTATTTATTGTTCCACCTCCTCTCTGTAAGCTGACTCATTGCCCACACTGATGAGACCCACCACAGTCGTGTCATCTGTGAACTTGAGTCAGTAGGGTGAACAGCACCGGACTGAGCATACAGCCCTGAGGAACTCCAGTGCACAGTGTGGTGGTGCTGGAGGTGTTTGGACCAATCTGGACAGATTGAGGTCTCCCAGTCCAGAAGCCCAGGATCCATTTCCAGCAGGTGCGTTAGAAGCATTTGTAATGTGGGCGGGACAAATTTGCGGGGAGTTTTGAATAAAATTTTGAAGCAGATGCCATTTCCTGCATTCTGGTATATTTTAACAGGTTGTTATACATCTACTTTTACCTACATAATTAAACACTTTATTCAATAACTACTTTAGAGACAGATTCCTCTTTCAACTAGTCCATATATGCATCATCCTGTTTTTAAACTCACTGCTATGGCTAAGATAATGAAATTAATGTGACACAATTTATCACAAACAATGACTTTAGGGATGCACTTTACTTTTATTCAGTTTATTATTCATTTAGTTTTATTTGTAACACAACATGCCATTGTGCAAAGCCATGGTAATACTCAACTGAGTCCAAACTAATATGTTTTAAATGTGAGGGGGACACATAAGCTAGGCATTCGGGTGCCCCACACACGTAAGGATTCTAATCTCTGATGGATTGGCTGACAGACGCCTGAGCCAGCAGTCATCACTTATTTTGTGGTTCTCTACTTTCATTTAACATACACAATAAATCTGCCAGTGTTAAATCAACACTAATAGAGTTAAATTAACACTGAGGGTGTCAAAATGTAACACTCTCAGTGTCAATTTAACTCTAATTAGTAACACTGGCAGATTTACTGTGTAGTTCCAATGCACTGGACTATTAGCTGCTTGTAGCACAGTTGCAGTATTGTTGTATTTTGGCTGCTAAACAATCTCTTAGTTCAGTTAATCTAGTGATAATCTAAGGATTACAGACAAAGTACTTAGCACAGGGTGTAACATCTGTGTTTTCAGCATTCATTTTCCCATAGACAAAAACAGTGTAGCCCTGGAGGTCTTAATATAGGCAGGACAGTGACTATAGATTGTCTAAGGTAGCCTAAATGCAAACTGTGGTTTTCTTGCAGATAACATCATGGCTCAACTGTTGCTCTTTAATGGCTCAAGCAACATAATTAGAAGTTAATTAAAATCAAGTAGAAGAAAGAGTATGAGATAAAAAAAGAGGCATCAGATACAGAGGTGGGTAATCCAGGTCCAGAAAGTAAAAATCCACCCCAGGATTTTGTTTCAACTACCTTGTTGGTTCTGCTGCAGATATGCTGCAGCAGAGACACACATGAAGTTGGAGTAAAATCCTGGGATGGATTTTTACTTTTTGGACCTGGATTACCCACCTCTAATCAGATACTCCTAACCCTAAAAGTCATTCATTGCATCGAAAATTGAGATTCCTGAGTGTTATTGTCTCGGCAGTTCTGAGCACAATGTGAGACTTTTTTGAGATATTTATAAGTGAAGACACATGGAGTCTGTTTCTCAGGAGAAATATCAGATTAATAGAAGACAAAGTCTCATTTTAGAGTGTGAGAAATGACTGAGACGTGAATGAGTGTTTTGATATGTTTTCTGCATGCATCATTTCTCAGGATTTTTATTGCAACATCTCATTACTAAGAGTGCATCTACGTCCTGTTTTTGAGCTGAAAGCAGCTTCGTTTTTGAGGCTGGTGTGGACGCTGAGCAGGCCAGCGAGTGAGGCTGTGGTCAGAGGCAGCTGATGTGGAGGAGACTGCAGGCTGTGAGTGAAACGCAGGTGGCCTCAGTACTCCTCAGTGAAGGATCAGAATATTAATAGAAGGTGATGGGAGTGGATGAGGGCTTCTCTGAGGTGGTGCGTAAGGAGGAGATCAGAGTGGTTCTCTTTCTCTCTCTCACAGACACACACATATATGTATACACACACATCTGGCCTGTGCCCCTCTGCTGCTGCTGTAACCACAGCCAGGTGTTTGCCCCGAGCGATGCTAACGTCTTCAGGCCTGCAGACGCTGATGTAATTGCTCTTTGCGGTGAACCGTGAAAAAAAAAGAGAAGGGAGAACCTGCAGTGTGTTCTAGCTCTGGTTCAGGCTGAAAGGATGGGGAAAAAACACCACAGACATATGTGTGTCTGTCTGTCTGTCCGTTTGGCGTCTGCATGTATGTTGCCCTGTCCCGAGAGAGCGAGCAGTACAATGATAAAGAGCCAGGATGCTTTTAGCCGGGATGTGAGGGCAATATCAATTAATGTATTCATGATATTTATATATTTAAATATATTTATAAGGGAATAACCCATAGGGGGTGGCAGTCCCCGTCTTACTAATGATATGCAAATGGGATGTAATACCTAATGTTTTGTTCTGTCTCAAGTTTATTCCAGTGTGTTCTATGGTGTGTGTGAGGAACACCATGGTCTGCTGGCGAGAGAGATTCTGATCTTTTATTCATGACGCTGCCAGAAATCTCCACAATCCAACACAGAGATGGACAATGAAGAAGTGCAAACAGTCAATGTATGTCTGTGTATATATGTATACATATATATCTCATGACAACACACACTTTTATTGTAGATGAAGTGAAATATTAGTCGCACTACTTTAATAAGCTACTACAGTAAGAGATATGTGCGAGCACTCTTCAGCTCGAGTATGTCTAGTGCTCTTGAAAAGGGTTCAACAATAGTGAAATAATGCTGACACTATCTCAAAGCACATCCATTTTTTCTGGATTTCATGATGCATTGTGCAAAATATGTGCTAAACTTCCTGTGGAGAGTAAACAGCTGTACTAAAGGCTATAATCTCACTGTCAACAGATAACAGATAAGGAACCATGTAGTAAACTTAAAAGTGTTAAACCAAAACATGTTTTAGATTCTTCAAAGTAGACACACGACTGATGTCTCAAACACATTAATGGGGCAAGAAATGCAAGTCATGAACTCTTGACGAGACACAGTTGTTAACTGAAAGCCATTCCAGGTGACTACCTCATAAAGCTGACTGAGAAAATGCCAAGAAAGCTGCATCTAAGCAAGAGGTGCCTACTGTGAAGAATGTAAAATATAAACATATTCTGGTTTGTTTACTTGTTTGTTTACTAAATAATTACATGTGTTTATTCATAGTTTGGACGACTTTAGTATTAATCTACAATACAGAACATTTTTAAATCATGAAAAAAACACTGAATGTCCAGAATGTGTGTCCAAACTTTTGACTGGTACTGTATATGGTGTGTGTTTAATTATACCTTCAAAAATAGTGAACTAGCTGAATTTAGAGTTTATTGGACCTCAGCTAATAGTATGGTAAAAGCACAGTATGTAGTTTCCAGTGACATCTAGTGGTTTAGTGTCCATATTGCAACCAACTGAAATATTTTTCCACAGCCCCTCCCTTCCAAACGCGATGGAGGTAAGACGTCATATATCTTTGATACTCCCGAACGCGATGTCTAATAGCAGCTTTAGAGCTAGTGATATTTCAAGTGGGAAGATTAATTTTAATGATAAATTTAGGAAATGTAATATGTAAAATGATCACAGCTACAATGCAGACGAAACATATTTTCTGCACTTCAGTAGAACTATTGTAAACGTTAGCTGTTTTCTGTACAAAGTAATAAAGTAAACACATCAAACTGCTTCACTGTAGACAGATAATGAAGGCAGTATACACATTTTTCTCTAGTCAAGGTAAGCTTGTCATGCTCTGAAGAAGGAACTTCAGCCGATAAGAGTTCTCGCGAACGAGCGCGCAGCTACGAATCTCCCGTTCCACCTTAAATGCCGCAGTAGCGTCTAAGCAGTAGCGTTCAGCTCCGATGCGCTACAATGTCCTGCAGCAACACTTAAGGTGGAATGGGGGAAAAACACTGCGCACACGAATATGAAGCTAAGTTTCATGTTTTCTTTTCTTTGACGATTGAAGTTGTGTTTTCTCTTCTTGACGAGCATAAGAATGTTCCGCCATCTTAACAAATAAACCAAAAAAACTTTATTCTTGCTTCTCCTGGGTGTTTCTCTTCTTCTTTGAGGTTTTATTGTTTATTTCTTCTTCTTCTCCTGTTTTATGTCAGCCAACAGTAAAACAAAGCTACAGCGCCATCGAATTTGAGCGGCCAATTCGTCATTACAACACAAACGGATTTTGCTAGCCTCGTTTGTCCTTTTCAAACTACTGTAGAAACATGGCGATGCAACATGGCGGCCACAGTCGGTGTTCGACCCGCGACCAATGTAGATATAAACAGCTTATTCTAAGGTAAAATAATCAAACGACTTCTTAGTTTATAATGATTAGATGTGTTTTTAATAATTTTTATTAGTGATTATCTTAAATTCTGCTAAAAGATAACCCAAAATATTACACACTGTGTAACTTTTATCACATTTTAATCTTAAAATTATTTTACAGTATTCAAATGATGTAATAAAAAAATCATTGTTAGACATGTTTGTTTGCAATATATGTATATTTAAAATTCTATCTATCTATTTATCTATCTATTTTCTATATGTCTATCTGTTTGACTATCCTCATACTCCATATATCACATACTTCCAGCAGTCAGTCTTCAGGTGTGGACATCATATTGCTGTTTGGTAGATAAACAGCATTTATTCAGAGTTAATGACTGCAGTGTTAGCTCAGGGCCTCTGGTAGTGTCATGCTGAATTTGAGCCTCACGCATTTGCATCTTTCCCAATATCTTACCGTGGGGAATTGAGCTTTCAGATGAGTTTGACTGTGTTATATTAAGTCAGGGAATACCCTCCCCACTGATAAGCACCATATTTCATTAACCTTAAAATGACTTTATGAGTACAACCATTACATACACACACCCGACAGGGGCGTCGGCCTCTGCTATAGATCTTACAGGCTGACTGGTGTCGTTAGTAAGCACTCCTGATTGTGTTATTTGATTGTATATTATTTGTTAAGGGTCAGAGATCAATATCAGAGATCAATGAACATGAATGCTGTTCTCTTAAAGCCAATATGCTAGCAGGGTGGCCTGCACTTCTGAGGAAAAAAGGGAAAACAGGCTGAGCTCTTGGCTTGTGTATGCTCAGTGGAACAAGCGTTTGCCAAATTTACATTCCAAGGCAGCAGAGATAAATGCCAAACAATGCAACACACACACACACACACACACACACACACACACACAGCTCGTTGTCAGACCACATTCTGATAGCATCTCCCAGAAGCTGTTTTGTCATGTGTAATGTCGCTTTGCTCATAGAGGATAGGTTATTTCCTATGAGGCCTCCTGATTGCTGATAAGATTTCACAGGCCTTGCTGATTTATGTAGGCCACGCTTACAGCATACAGGCAAGCATGTGTGAAAGATCCAACCATCCTTTAATCCAAATTCAACATTATCATTATTATAAGAAAACAGCATCACTGAAACTGTGTCTCTGAGTAAGAAACATAAGTGGATGAGAACAGCGAGGTGATGATAATCACAGATACTGGTACAAGTCACTGCATCACTGTGAGTTCCTTAAAGATCTGTCTGTATATGATGTTAAACTAATAGAACTGACAATAAATGTATGTTCAAACTGATAAAACTGAACTCTACACACGAACACAGTGACATATCTCTCTCTAACATTCTTTCCTCAATACTGCTACTTCGTTTGTTTACATCTGTAGATACAGTATCTTCAGCATGATATAGTCTGTATCCATCCATCCATCGTCCCACCCCTACCCTATGGCACGGTGGATTGTGTTCACTGACAATGCTTTCTGGAAGTATTCCTGAGCCCATTCTGTTATTTCCTTGACAGTGGCATTCCTGTTTGAGGTGCAGTGATGTTTAAGGGCCCGGAGATCACGAGCATCCAGTAGAGTTTTACGGCCTTGACCCTTACGCACAGCGATTGTTCCAGATTCTCTGAATCTTTTGATGATGTTACGCACGGTTGATGATGATAACTTCAAAGTCTTTGCTATTTTACGCTGGGTAACATCATTCTGGTATTGCTGCACTATTTTTCTGCGCAACAATGGTGGAACTGGTGATCCTCTTACCATCTTGGCTTCAGAGAGACACTGACACTCTGAGAAGCTCTTTTTATACCCAATCATGTTGTCAATTGACCTAATTAGTGTTAATTGGTCTTCCAGGTGTTCGTTATATGCTCAATTTCCTTTTTCCAGCCACTTATTGCTACTTGTCCCAACTTTTTGGGGATTTGTTGACACTGCGAAATTTTGAATCAACATATTTCTCCTTTAAAATGTTACATTTACTCAGATTAAAAAAATCTGTCATCTATGTTCTATTATGAATAAAATATTGACATTTGCCATCTCCACATCATTGCATTCAGTTTTTATTCACAATTTGTTTAGTGTCCCTACTTTTTTGGAAATCGGGTTTATATATATATATAAATAGAAATTATATAGAATATATATATATATATTCTATATAATTTCTATTTTTTATATATGTTATATTTCATAGGCTCAATATTTTTCTAGTCTTAGTTTAATTATATATTTAATCTGTATATACACACCAGACATAACCATTAACCATTGCAATTTTCACTATCTTAGCCTTATTATTTATGACTCCTGTGAATTATTTTATTTTTGCACTCTTGTACTATGTTAATTTGCACCAGATACTATTTGCAGTTCTATTGGATGCTAAACTATATTCTGTATTTTGCAATGACAATAAACTGGTAGATAGAAAATGTAATACAATAGTCATGAGATTTAAATTAAATTAATTAACGAGAATAGGAAAATAATTAGTGTATAAACAAATGAATAATAGTAAGTGTGATTGTATGATCATGTATGTGACTCAACCAGGTTTGTAAAAAATAAAATAAAATAAAAATACAACCCACCAGAAACTCGCTCATCCATTTTAATACCATTTCATTGCAGACGTCCCCCTAATAAACTTATCCAATCTGAACAAGGCTAATGACTTCATTTGCATCTCAACAGTTATGCAAAAGCATTGAGAAACTGGTGGAGTTCCCCTTTAACTTGAAAGTGTGTTAGAGATTTGGGGTTTCATTTCAATGAGTGTAGGGCTATTTGTATTGGTCCTATCATTCACACAGTTCACACAGTGGGTAGGTACGGTGTTTAAATAACTGTCTTAATAACAATGTGCTAGTAAGAGAATGTATTCGAGGCGTTCAGTATCTTAATATATTCAAAGTGCATCGCTGTTTATTTGATTACAGTAGTAGTTCAGTATATGAGGGCGTTTATTTTAAATTACTGTTGATATGTCTACTTGATTGGTGATTTATCATTTACCTTGGCAAATTCTAATCCGCTTTGCTGGTGCTGACATTTGGAGAATTCATGATTTACATAATTAGACAACTTTGATCAGTGATTTGTGAAATCCTCCCTTTCACCAGTGATGACTTGTTTCCACACACAGCTCCAATCACTGCAGTAATACTGCTAGTCCGCGGCTTAGAGATGACATTTAGAAGAGCATGTTGAAATGTGTGGCAAAAAAGTCAAAAAATGCCATTTACACACACACACACACACACATACATACCCACACTCATACACACACAGGCTTATTCGTTCATGAATCTATGTCAGGTGAAGAAAATACACACATTCACACTCATCCATCCAAAGCAGGGCAGAGCACGCTTTGATAACAACACCTACCTTTCCCCTTCAACTACCTTATCACACTGCAAAAGAGCAGAGACACAGAGAGAGATAACATGAGTGAGCAAGTGAGAAAATGAAGGGAGAGAAAGATGGAGAGTGAGGAGAGAAAAAGGGAGAGAGAAGGGCAGAGAAAGAGAGAGTGTACACTGAATGTGTTTAATTTGAAACTTGTTTAGGCATAATTCATGCTGGGGACACTGAGGACATGTCCACATTGCTTTCTGACTCGCTGATTTTGCTTCCTGCAGGAATGTTTTTGCTGCAGCACCGTTTTGACGCTCAACCAGAAACTCACCTGCTACATCACATCATGGAAAAATAACTGTCTCTGATTAATTATTTTCATTCCAGCTATGTGTGTGTGTGTTGTGTATGTGTGAATTCACTCCAGATGGGTTAAACACGGAGAATTTACTTACAGGGTTTGATAAAAAGTACCTCTTCTTATTTGGACCTCTTTGGTAGGTACTAACCACTACATCTGGGGAACACCCCATAAGGCCTGGCATTTTGGTGATGCTGTGGTTCAGTTCTCTGGTATTCCCAAATTGGCCATGGTTTTCAACACATGGAGTTCAAAATTTGGCGTGCCTAATATACCCTGTCTTTGACAGGCGTCGTAATGATGTAATCAATGTTATTCCCATCAGCTGTCGCTAGTTTTAGTGTTGTGGATTATTTGTTTATGCATATATACTGAAAATGAAAAAAATCATTATTTCACCAACTCTAATCGTTTGTTAAAATGAGAAATTCCGGTTCTGAGCCTCGGTGTCTAGATTTACTGTTTTTCTCTACTGTGTGTGGACGATTGCACTGCTTCTGTACAAGCTGTGCTCGAGCTTTTGAAGAGGATGCAAACATATTACAGCAATGATGAATCTAACGGCTCCTGGGCTCTCTGGGTTCATTCAAGCTTCTGTTCTCAAGTAGATGACCAGAGTTCAGTAAACAGCCATTTAAACTGCGCTTTAACTGTTTGAATCATTCTCGTAAAAGGCATTCCGGCAGGAAACCAGCTCTCCAGCTAAATGTCAGCATTCACACGATGTATTTATCAGCCAGTAAACATACTTCACACAAACCGTGTCCAGCACTTCTCAGAGAGAGCTACTGGAAGCCACTAGGCCCGGCCTGGCCAGATTAAAGCAAGCTATTAGCAGTGATATTGGTGTTCACCTCAGTCTGGGCTGGACTTTAATTATTGTCGGCGCGGCACACTGCGTTTGCTTCATCAACTGGATAAATATTTGACTGCCATTGCAGAAATTGGAAGGGGGCTCATTTTTTCGCAAACGTGGCCGTGGCCTGGCTTACTGCCTTTACCCTGTGCCACGTAGATTCCTTCGCTGCAGGTGAGCGCAGCATGGGGTAAATTAACACTCTGATTTTGTTAAAAGAAGAATCGAGTATTCCTGCGCTTTTCACGATTTCAATATTTAATTACGACCCACTGTAGGCTGAAGCCTAATCTCGGACTTAAGGCAGAGCATTAAATTAATCAGAGAGGGGGAAAACGCTAGTGTTCTCTTGCTATATTTCAATAATGCATGAAGGCTGCCCACTGTGTGTGTGTGTGTGTGTGTGTGTGTGTGTGTGTATGTGTGCATTCACTGATCCGTGCATACCCAGGAGTGAACTAACAGGACTCTGTGCTTAAGAGTCTATACCGGCTGCAGGACAGTGAGGGTACAGGGCACTGCCTAACCCTGAAAAAGGCATTGGCACAGAGATATATATCATTAGTACCTGTATCTTCTACTGTAGTCTACTGTTTCTCCTCTTTTAGCCCCCTTTCTTCAGTATTAATCCCCCCTCCACCTGAACCAACACAGAGCAGGTATTATTTTGGTGGTGGATCGTTCTCAATACTGCAGTGACACTGATGTGGTGGTGGTGTGTTGTACTGGATCAGACTCATCAGAGCTGCTGGAGATGTTAAACACTATGTTACTGTCCACTCTAACACACCTACAAGACACACTAACACACCACCACCACATCAGTGTCTCTGCAGTATTGAGAATGATCCACCACCCAAATAGTACCTGCTCTGTGGGGGTCCTGACCTTTGAAGAACAGGTGATGGGAGTCTAACAAAGTCTACAGAGAAACAGACGGACTACAGTGCACCTGTATGGTGAAAAGAGTGTAAATACAGGTGATATGTTATACATGATGAAGTGGATGTTACTAATATGCTCAGGACGATATTGCAGTCAGTTCTAAGATGCCTTTGATATACTTGGCTATTCAAATGGCATTGACAGCACTTAAGAAACCTCTCACACTTTGAGAAGTTCTGCCACCCCTGGCCAGACACCTGTGCTGATACAGTGGAGCTGATAAAATGATTGAGTGCAGATACATTTAATGTGTACCTAATGAAATGGCCAGTGAGTGTATATATCAGTAAATTCACTAATAATATTAGTGTTTTAGTGTGTTTGTTTGTGTTAGCAAAACTTCAACCCGAGAGAGGGAGAGAGGGAGAGACAGAGCGAGTTGAGAGAGGGAGAGAAAGAGACAGAAGAAGAGGGAGTGTGAGAGAGAGAGAGAGGGAGAGACAGAGCGAGT
>BRDA01091724.1:0-11952 GCA_036984385.1 Crenuchus spilurus
TATATATATACACCCTTACTTCACTTCTAATCCTTATTCTCAGTCTGCACATGTGCTGTCCCAGTAACATCAAGCAAAGTTTAAAGTAGCACCTACAAGATGGCAAACACTTTTGGAGTTATGCTGAAACCCTGCACAAACCTTTCCTGGGGGAGCAAGTGAAGAATTTGACAATTCTCCATCTTCTAGATCAGGGGTGCACAATAAGTCGATTGCGATCATCCGTCCTCGCTATAAAACATATTACTTGATTGACATGCAGGGAGATTGGTCGAGCACTAGGACCCAGCGGGATTCCAAGTCGCTCAATCTGAAAATCCTATTTCACTTTAGACAGCACACAAGCTCACTCGATTGGCTCTGCTGTTTCTTGCTAACGTGTGATTGGCCGTCTCCGCTATCGCTTCATAAAACAGCATCTGGACTTGTAAACCACCATTTTTCAAGTTGGCCAGCAGTCCGTGTTCACTTGTCACTGTAAGTTCTTAACATGTATGTTTGTTCTGCCTGTGTAAGAAGCCTAAAACTGACCATTTCCATACGTAGCGGAGGAGGACTTTTTTTACTGTGTAATTTTTGAAGTGTGTTTGCCTTGACTGCATTATTTGGCATCAGCCTTTTCACACGTGAAGATCATTAAATCCAAATATCGTTCCACCATGACTGATGATCATTTGGAGGTTTGCTTGAGACTGGCTATCAGCAACTACTGTCCAGACTATGCATCCCTGACTGATTCCATTCAGTGCAAGTCATCAGAGTAAAGTAGGCTAATGACAAAACATGTACACGTTTGTATTGTGTAATATGGGTTCATGTAGTTATTCAAGGTACACCAGCAAACATTGTACACATAAATTGTCAATATATTTATAAATAAAGATATGTCTTGCATTGTAATATTAGGTAGATCATTTTGACTTTGATAAGTAGCTCGCAGGCTGAAAAAGTGTGTGCACCCCTGTTCAAGATGGTAGAACATTGAAACAGAGTCATCTGAAGAAGCTTGCAGATAAAATGGACATTTCAAAATGAATAAATAAATAAACCCTTGTTCACAAAAGCATGATAGAAAAGCTGTAAGATGGATGACATTACAGACTAATTGAAGTGATAAATGATATTTGCTAGTAGTCTTTGTTTAAAACGACCACAGAAGGAAGAAATGTGAATACTGTCTGAAGAGAGTAGAATGATGTGATTAGCCAAGTGCATGTAAATGTTTTGAATTGATTTCAGACAAAATCAGATTTTCTGCACTGATCAGACTATTAAGTGCATGTAAACACAACAGTTAAACTGTTCTTTTGTGTTGCAGTTGACAGGAATGCTACAGTATGTTGTCAGGCTTTCTACAGAAGTGGAAGCCAAGTTTACTTCAGTGGAAAGACTGCAGGAGTACATCATGGTGAGAAACCAATTCATTTACTTGTCAGATCTATAGTTTTTTGGTGTCACATGTTTAAGCTACACTTAGTAAGGTTTTGTGATTGTTTTCGTGATACATGAATTGCCAGAATGCAGGAATAGGAATTAAGTCCAGAAGTACCTACTAAGTGTAATATAATGCATTCATTTTAATGCATACCTAAATGCTTCATGTTGGATGCGTTTCAGTTAAATTTAGACAAAGCTGCAGGTTTCTTCATGCAACGACCATTAGATACTAATTCTGTCTGGATGTTTATAATGTATTTTCAGGGCTGTGTATCTGAGGCACAGCGGAAAGCAAAAGATGTCAGCATCCCTTCTGGGTGGCCACAGGAGGGTGCTATAACCTTTAAAGACTACAGCATGAGGTACAGAGACAACACACCTATAGTGCTGGACAGCCTCAATCTTGCAATACAGCCCAGAGAGAAGCTTGGCATTGTTGGACGCACTGGATCAGGTGAGACACAATCCTTTATGGTTAGGTCAAAGCCATGAAATAATAAATAGATATACAAAATAGAGATTTTTAGATCCAGAATCATTCATCACAACCTTTGTGGCCACACATAGTAATCTGGATGATGTAATGACTGTGGCTCAACATTTTTGAGATTTTGTCAATTCTCAATTTTTGAGCGACAACTACATTTAGTAATACATCTAAAAAAATGTGAAAGTTATGGAACGAGTTCCATATGTTCCATATTTAATTTGAAATGGTATCAATCAAATTTTATATTCATTACATAAAGTGACATTTCAAGCCTTTTTTGTGTAACTGTTGATTGGTATGGCTTATAGCTAAAATGATAAATACTTTGGCCTTCATTGGCCTTCATAGTCATCAGAGCTCAACATAGTTAAATACTCATCGAATACTCACATTTTGGAGCAGCATGTCAGATAGCACTCTTTATCACCATCATGAAAATATTAATTGAGAGAATAATTTAAAAAACAACAGTCCCAGAGACTCTTAGAAATAATTTATATGCATTTTATAAAGATGGTTGCTTTGAATGTGTAAAGCAGAAAAGTTGCTGCGTATAAAAACATGTCATCTCTCCGTGGGGTAGGCAAGTCGTCACTGGGCGTAGCTCTGTTCCGGTTGGCGGAGCCGGCAAGTGGCACTATTCTGATTGACAATATGGACATCAGCAGTTTAGGCCTGCACGACCTGCGTAGTCAACTGTCTATCATTCCCCAGGACCCTGTACTCTTCATTGGCACAATCAGGTATCCTCCCATCTCTGAGCCTTAACATTAATAACAGTTGTAGAAAGTACATTTGACTGTAATATTTTTGCATCTTAAAATTTGATACTATTTGTAAATGTGTATTCGCTTTTACATAATGCAGGTATAATCTCGACCCATTTAACAACTATTCAGAAGAGGAGATTTGGATGGCACTGGAGAAAACATACATGAAAGAAACGGTAGGTGTAGACTTGAATCTACTGTTCTGCTACATTTCATTCTGTATAATTCAACAGATTTGACTCAACATCTTTTTCTCTTTCTGTTAGATCTCTAAATTACCAGACAAGCTGGAGTCAGTAGTAGTGGAGAATGGAGAAAATTTCTCTGTAGGAGAGAGACAGCTCATATGTATGGCCAGAGCACTGCTCCGTAATTCTAAAGTAAGGACACAAACACGCACTTACCCTTCACACACATACACACACCTGGATGATGCACAAATGCTTATTTTTTTTTTTTTTCGTAGATAATTCTGTTAGATGAGGCGACGGCATCTATAGACTCAGAGACAGACAGTCTGATTCAGCACACAATCAGAGATGCCTTCCAACACTGCACAATGCTGACCATAGCCCACCGCATCAACACTGTACTGGAGTGTGACCGCATCCTTGTCATGGATAAGGGCAAGGTGAGAACACCACCACACCCACTTACACACAAAAACAGAGAGTACCCAGCTAGACAAAATGCAGCATGTTTGATAACAGCATAAAGGGCAAAGCACCGTGTTTCTGTCATCAAATCCTTGTAACTTATTTTGAAATTACATGCTATCTTGTGTGAACATTTCCTCATGTACCAAAATAAATTGGCCCACTTCTAATAGTATGTTATTACATTAATGACAGTATAATAGTGTAACAATAAACTTCCCCTACAATTTGATTCGAGACCACAGAATAATGGGTTAGAGACAGGAGGAGCACTGAAGTGTGTTGCTGATTGGTTCTGGGTATTTTCAAACGTTAGTATACATACAAAGCATTTACATCAACAAGCATAGTATGAATAGTGTCCATTTTCCATGATGCACATTCATATACCATTAATTAGTGTATATTAATTACTCTTACAGGTTACCATTTAAAAAAATGTTTTTTAGAGCAGTAACAAAATGTAAAGGTGATCTAATGCTCTCTCTCTCTCTTTCTCTCTCTCTCTTTCTGTCTCTCTCTGTTTCTCCTCTCAGGCTGTTGAATTTGATCAGCCACAGGACCTCATCCAGAGACCAGACTCTCTCTTTGCATCACTACTAGCAGCAGCCAATAGCATCTCATGAAATACACACACACACACACACACACTACCTGATCTGCACTGATTTTCTATCTGCTTGTGGTCTTCTCATCATTAACTGCATTGGGAACCATGCATACACACCTCAATACACAAGCATCATCAGATGAGAGTGAACCAATATAGGCAACAGTTTCATTTAGAAAGAACAGGTCCAGTATCGAGCCACATGTTACGGTAGGAGACTTTTTCAAAAAGAGGATTCATGTAGATCCTTTTACAGTTCAGACTTTGTTTGGTCTCCAGAAGATTTGTTTCATGTCAGATGGAGCCAGTTGAGTTTTTTGTGGAACTTTTTTTCTCAGAGGTATGTTTTACAAAGAATCCCTTAAAGTGACAGAATTTGCCTTTCTAAAGCCATGAGGACATTCTACTCATGGCAGTGACTTGGTGATATGAAGAGTGACTGTTTATATGCGAAATATGTTTATATATTTAATTGTTTGCATTATTCTATTTTCTTGTGCATGTTAAAGATACATGTACTGTACACAAATTGCACTTTTCTGTCTTATGTGAGTCACAAATGGATTGGTTGTGCTTTAGAACATTCATAATTACTTACAACTCCTGAGAAATTTGGTCATGTTGATCTGATTTGAACATTTATTTTAACCACTTCTATCTTCATGTTATAGTAAATTAAACCTAGGTTTGGGACCAACTAGCACAAGGTACCTGTTTTAGATCAGTAATAGTGCTACATTACAGGACCCAGTAAAATGCACAATTCACATTTTCCTTGCTTTGTAAGTGAATTCCACACTTTTAGCAAAACAGCCTGTTTCTGTAGTGTCCCCACTGGACCTTTAATCAGTTTGTACCATTTTATCTTCTCATTTTCTTGCACAGATTCATAAAATAAGCTCACCATTACTGATGAATGAGCTTTAGAATCTCAAGTATATTCAATGTATTTATTTGATTTTTGTAATGTGTTTAAGTATGTCAATGAATTTACTACGACATAAAAGCAAAAGAGGCTTAAGAGAATTTAAACATAAATTGAAACATTGTTGCACTAAAAAAGTAAAAATATGTGTTCTGCGTATAAAATGTAATGCCTCAATAAAGTAACTTATGCAAGCAAATACAAAATGCTGATGTGTAAATCTAGTGTGTCTAACCTAATATAAAGCATATTATCTTTATATTCTTTATGCATGTCTAAAGATTTGTAGACACTTGCTCAGTCAACAAAGGAGTCTGTCCTACTTAGCTTCAGTAGCAGAGAAGACTTTTTGCTTGTAGTTGGAACATCGCTGTGAGAATTTGAGTCAATAACATTATTGAGGTCAGTTAATGATGTTGAGCAGTTCTGGATCACAAACACCACTCATTGTGGAGCTCCCTTACTCCAGATAACTCGGGTCCAGTTCTCCACAACGCAGTGCCTTTACCAGTGCTTGGCAGTAGGCGTAGTGGCCTTAAACGCAAAAATGGCTGCTGCAGGAGATCTATAGTAATATAATTCAGTAGTTACAAATGTTTGGATATATTTAGGGCATATTTATTCTTTATAACAAAAGTAAGAAAATGCTAATAAAATTCTTGGTTTGGCCAGCTGGGGTCTCTGTTTCCCCGCCTCAGCTGAACAGGTTGATTCAGGGTTGCATCAGTGAAGGCGCTCACTGATGAAATACAGTGAAATTTCAGCAGGGCCGAGAGGAGCTGAGGCTGGTCAGGGAGCAGGAGAATTACTTCAGCTCAATAAACATGGAATGTTGAAAGACATCGATCAGATATCAGCCAAATCTGCTTTTTATCTATCATAATGCAGATGTGATGCAACAGATATGTGTGCACCACATGCACAAGCTACTGTGTATGTGTGTCAGTACGTAACGTTTTGTTCTGTTTGAACTTAAAGGCATGTCAGAGAGTTGGGCCTGCTACCACCTGACCTTCCCTGTTCATAGACTAGAACTAGAACTTTCCCTTCAGCTGTCTGTCTGTTATGTTCTTAGTCACATGAGGCTTCCTGGCCTTGTAACAAAGCTTGGTCTCTGGTGGGTAAAATGTAGCCTAATCTCATAATGACAAGCACACAGTTATTTATGTTTACACATATTTCTGTATTAGCTACAGGTCTAATTAATGCTAACCTTAAAAATCAGAAACCAAAAGAACATTTTTTTTGCAAATGCAAGTTAGAGTTTCTGTTATTCTGCAGACATTTAGTCTGCACATGTGTGTTTTGCTACCTCTGGGTTCTTTCAACTGACTGCTGTATGACTAGCTAATGCTCCAGTGCTACACTGAACACAACTTACTCTTCCAAAAAAGCGCCATAGTACTACCACTATAAAAATCATCCATCATTTTTACATTGGTTTTACAGATGTTTTTGGACACTACTGTGATGGTAGTAACAAATACTTTGAATCTTTTTGTAAGGACAGATAAAGGCCAGAAACCAAGTGCAAGCAATTAATAGAATCTACAGTGAAACAGGGTTTGGCAGAGTTCAAAATAGCAAAACCACATTGACTAGCACAAACACACAAACAAACAAATCCAACAGAGGTAATCCAAAAATCAATGTCAAAGTCGAGGCAGAGTAAAAAGAAAAACAGAGAACACACTTCCGAAAAACTCAGACTTGAATGGCAGAAACACAAACAAGACCTCGCAACACAGTTCTCCCAGCTTAACAATGGGAAGACTGAAAATTTTGGTTCAAGAAAACATCTTTCCCTCTTGTCAGCCATTAGAGGTCTATCATTCAACTAGTGTTATGTAAATGCATGCCAACATCCCATCCTCCCCCTACCACCAACCCCACAAATGCAGAGCCCTGGGTCTACAGAGAGAAGGAGAGACTTCATACATTTTCTTGCAGAGGAACTTCAGCAGTGTATCCTGCTGGAAAAGGCCATAAAGAAAAAGCTGTAATGTTGCTTCATAACGTTGCAAATAATAGATTGTGAATATTATCATAAATAAACACTATCTTGCCAAAGTTTTGACTAATTCATTATGCCTGTTGTAACAGTTAGCTGTAATACTATCATTATATTTAAAACTTTGTACATAATAAGTTAGATTTATACCTACAATAGTAAATGTAAAATTATTAAAGTTAAATGTAATTATTCACACACAACTCAAAAACTGATATTTAAAACTGATGTTTATTAAATTGTTTTATTGTTTCTGTCAAAGCTTGTAGTCCCCATTAATGAAAGAAATATAAGTATGGATCCCTGAGTCATTTATGTGCATCATGTTTGTAAACAGCTGTTTGCCTGCGTCAGTCAAGTAGAGGAGCTTGAGCCATGTTCCAAAGTAACATCATACTCCCTACATAGTGCACATCACAGATAATAAAGCTTATATGAACAGTGATTAGATACTCATCTGACAGGAAAACTTTAACCTTGTAGCTCATGAAAAGTTACATTAATCTAAAAAATGTGAGTTCAATGACCGACGGTGCCCTATGGTGGATGTAGGGAGACATTTGGGATCACGCACTGATCACGCACTGATCACGTACACTTTCAGAAATGGAGGACAAGATAAAAAGAAAACAATATGCTTGCATTCATTTCACATCACCAGGTCACATTTTGAGAAAGTAAAATATTTATTAATTACTCATTTTGTCTGGTGTCCTAAAATGCTGTCAGATCAAGCAAGCAGAGTAGAGCACATTCTCAGTTATTGTTATGTAATTAGCATAACAATAGAGATTAAGTGAGTTGCATGGGAGTGCAGGGAACTGTTTTCTTACAAAAAATGTGTTGATTCAGGTCTAATTTAGTACCAATAGTCTTCAGGTGCAAAGAGTTAGGGTCAATACTCCGGTGATAGCCTCTGCAGTCTGGGAGAATTGCTCTGCTGAGATGTGACAGGATCCACCTCACCAGGAGTGCATGCTGGAACCGAGGACAGGGATGTCCTCTGGGTCTAGGCACTGGATGAGCCCTATGGAAGTTAGAGATAAAAGATGAGTCCAGTATGTTGTCTGCAGAGACTCAACAGTGTTCCTCTGCTCCATAGCCCTCCAAGTCTACTACATAGAATGTGTCTGTCCTGGCATCAGGAATCCAGCAGAATTCTCACTGAAAAAAAATCAATGGACCATCAATTTCCAAAAATGGGTGGGGTCCCATACATATTGGGCAACTAGAGAACTGATAGACAGACATGGTTTGAGTAGGTACGAGTAATGAAACGGTAATGACTTGGCAACTGAAGTCTGTAACTGAATTGACTGGTCTAACTATGGGGAAAAGAACAATGCATTTAGAACTTAGCTTTTGAATAGAAAGTCTTACCCTGAGGTTCCTGGTAGACAACCACGTTCCCTGGCCAACCTTGTAAACAGAACCGACTCTTCTGCGCTGATCATTTTGGATTTTGTGTCGATGCACTGCTCTTTGAAGCTGGACATGTGTGACCTCCCAGGCCTCCTGGATGCATTGCTGGTGCATCATGATTTTGTCTGGATCAAGGAAATAGGGGCAGTAGAAACCCCAACATACATCATTGGAATGATGTCATATCAGTGACATTCTTAATTAACTCTGGGCATATTCAGCCCACACCAGGAAGTTGTTCCAGTCATGCTGGTTATTGCTGCAGTACTACCAAAGGAATCTCCCAATTTTCTTGCTCAGTCTCTCCATGTATCCATTACTCTTGGGATGATGACCAGAAGTAAGGCTAATATTGATTTGCAAAGCCTTACAAAATGCAGTTCATACCTTGGATGTAAACTGAGGTCCTCTATTTATCTTCCAATCTTTAATAATGGAAGATGTTCTGTCACTGAAAAGAAGTTTGGGTATGTAAATCAGCCTATACGCTTTAGAAAACCTGTCTTTAATAGTTACTAATCCACTGGATTTAGGAAAATTCATGATAAAGTCCAGAGTGATGTGACCATGTGGTATTTCTAGAAGTTCAAACAGACCAACTGCTTGCTGAAGTGATTATTTTGTCACACATTCTCATTGACATAATGTTTCACTTCTTCTGCCAAGTTGAGCCATCAAAACCTATTTTGGACTTAATACAAAGTGCAATTGATACCTGGATGACCTGAGCTTTGGGTGGTGTACACCTGATGTAATAAAATTGCATGCAGGGTCTAACAGTCCTGTTCTTCTTGATAAAAAAGTTTTCAGCTGCTCCAGAGTCTAATAGGGTTAAAACAGACCAAAGTTCTGAACTGGATTGATTGCATCTTTATAGACTCAACTTTCTTTGTACTGAAATCTCTCGCATACCAGGGGATGCAAAAGCAATAGATGTTTGAATGTCCAAATCTGTCAAGTTTCCTGTACATGCCATGTCAGCCTATAATTCTGGATGTAAGCATCAGCAATGTGCCAATAGGACCACTGGAGTATTCCATCCACTACCTGCTGCTAGAGCAAGAAATTCTAGGATGTACTCAGTTGCACTGCATCTACCTTGACATAGGTCCAGAAGAGAAGCCCCAATATCTCGTCTAATGGAGGAATGGTCAAAAATGACCTGAAAGCTGGACAGAAAGGCAGTCACTAAAGTTCACATTTTCTAGCCTTGCCAATTAACCCTCTGGAGTCAAAGCTCCAAAATATATTTTCTGATTTTGTAAGAGGAGCTTAAATTAGCAGATACACATTTTCCAGAGCAAGTCAGACAGCTGCACATTTTTCCTGCCAAATGACGCAATCTGTCATTCATATGATAATGACATGGTAATTCCGGAGATTTCATTGGTGTATTACTGTCTGTGGATGTATGGAATGTGAATCTGAACAAGGAGCTCTCACCTGAATGTTCACACCTATCTCATAAATATTCAATCTAGGAACCACTGAAAGTGAAACACGTCAACTCACATTTGTTAAGCTTTTAAAAATAAAACATACAATTTCTAAAAGCTGTAATGAGCAATGTGTAGCAAACACCTCTATTCAGTTCTGAGTTTAAACGTCTTGAAAACGTTTTTTTTTTTTTTTTTTTTTACAATATATCAGCACATTTGAAAACAGCTTTTTGGAAAGTCTAAGTTTGCGCAGATTTAATCAAAATATAGATTTATGATACTCTTACTGTTTTGACACTGTTGTTGAATTTGTGATGAACAAAATCCTGTGTAACATAAAAATTACAAAAATAATTTTAGATGGCTGTAATTTGTGAACTAATCAGACTCTAGGGAGTTAATAGTGAGATAACAAAATTCATCTAATCACATTTGGCTACAAAATGCTCAGGAAGATGACAACTATACAAGGTGCACTGCATAAGAAAGCACTAAAATTGGCCAAGTGAACCATTGAATCAATCTGGTATGTTAATAAAAGGCACAGAGTAAGGTAAGCTAGAGGTAGACTTGTCTCTTCCATACTAGTGAATTCTGCTATTGTACCATGTGTGCTATTGCTTCTGGCCATAGCCTCAAGGATACTTTGTAGTAGCAGTCTTACTTAATCTATTTTATCATCCCAAGCATTCAACTGCTCCTCTGTGCTTTCCAGATCCATCCTAGGTGAGGTATTCTGTAATGACAAAGACCAGAATCCAAGTGCAAGGATCTATTAGAATCTACAGTGAAACAGGGTGTGGTAGAGTTCAAAATAGCAAATCCACACTGGCTAGCAGCAAACACACAAACAAACAAATCCAACAGGGTTAATCAAAAAACTCAATGTCAAAGTCTAGGTAGAGTTACAAAACAGAGAATACACACCAGAAACACAAACAAGACCTCACAACACTTAACTACTGTATATATCCTTGTAATGGGGTAGTGCTGCTTTGTTTATCTCTACGAATATACATTAATTTCTTTGTGACCAGCTACAGTATGACCATGCAAGTAACTGTGTAAATAAGAGTATATCATCACATTTGAATAGTTTCTGATCCAGCAGGGTGCGGCATTGTTCTACAAAGTAGACAAACAAATGACTAAGAGCACAAATGAGAGCTGTCAGAATGTACTTAAGTAAAGAAAAACTGACCTATTTGGTAACATTTTAAATTGACTATATTAGTTATATAATATCAGGAGCTGTGGTGAATGTTATTGTCTCTGACCATGAGCCAGTTTAATTGCTTTGCTAACAAACCTCTTAATGCTCATAATGGTCATTCTCTTTCTTTCTCTCTCTTTCTCTCTCTCAGCAGTTTGAAAGAATAATAAATCATAGCCAAATGTGAACTCTATTCTTAGTCTTGCATTGCAGTTGGCCCCAGCTCTTTTCTTTCCTAACTCTGCAGTGCTGTCTCTCCGTGTGAGGCTTTGATCAGGCTCAGCTCCTAATCACACGGCTGGAGACAGTAAGCAGACACACTTCTCTCTCGTTCTTTCCACATAGTTCTCTGAAGCTTGCCTCCAGCATGGAGTCCTGGGACACAAAAGCTGAACAGAGGAAGTCTTCAATCACTGCAGGCTTTTAAATGCTGCTGTCCCATGGAGAAAAGGAGCTCCTCATACAGCTCCTCCCACAGCTCCACCTACTGCTCTGCATCCTTTTAATTTTATTTAGTAATGTATTTGTATTCAAATTCAAGTCTGTTTCAATGAATCAAAGTCAAAAGAGTGAGGACGAAATGAGAATTAACATCGTATTTCATAGTGATGGTACTGGAAACAAAATGGAAATGACAGATCATTCTTGGAATGCAGAAATGTGTTATTCAGAAACGAAAGATTGTAGACAAGATAGTGTATGGGTAAGAATGTATACTGAAATGAATTTATACTGAAACAAAGTCAAAGTCATTGGTGGGGTCAATACTCAAAAAAGTAATTGATTACAATTGGGGGTGGGTGCATAGTGGAGACTTTAGTGGCGCCCCCGTCGACAATTGGGGCCCCACACACAGTGCATGATCTGCATGGCGGAGCCCTGCATCTATGTTATTCTATTTATGCAGTAATGTAGACTAGATATTGAAGACATGACAATACAAGGCACTAAATTGCTCTAAAGTCAATCTACTACTTGC
>BRDA01091727.1:0-14039 GCA_036984385.1 Crenuchus spilurus
TCTCTCTCTCTCTCTCTCTCTCTCTCTCTCTCTCTCTCTCTCTCTCTCTCTCTCTGTATATATATCTTGCTGATCTTTGGTTGTAAATGTTTCTCTTCTGGATTTTTCCAAACCTCTTATCACAGACCACAACAGAACATTCTGGTTAGTAACCTCCGACAAATTTTGGTGTGTGTGTGTGTGTGTGTGTGTGGTTGCCAGCCTTGTTAAAAAATGCCGGCTGCCCACATGCCTCCCACGGCCCATACTGGTGGCTATTTTCCTCCAATGTAGCTCACGTTATGTGCTCGGATGTTCCTCAGAGCTAAAAGAAAAGACTCTGGTGAGCGTTGATGGGGCTGCAGATATCTCACTGTGAAACCTCATTATCCTCACACACACACACACACACACATACACTTGCTTCCTGCTGACCAAGGTGCCAGAGCCTCACACTGACCTCACTGACTGATTACATGTAAAATTTCACTGCAGACAGAAAAAAGAGCTTCTACACAGGTCTGTTTCTACCCCCCACTGCTGAAACCGTGTAAAAGTACCCTTAAAGGTCCAGTAGTGCAGCTTAACCTCTTACATCTCCACTGTTTTCCTTTTTCCATCTGGATCTGCATGTCCACAAAGTCTTTTTATGCTTCAATGAAACGTTAGTGTTTAATGATGTTTAATATAATAACACATGCTTACAATTTACTGCTGAAGACTGAGAATGTAGCTTTTAGATTTTTACTTCTAAAGAGCACTTATTTTAAACTGCGCAGCACTAAAGGGACATAATATAGGTTCAGATTTCTGCCACAAGAGGCGCCTTCAGCAGAGAGCTCAGTTCTATTTGTTTGGGACTCAAACATTAGTAAAATCAACACTTATAGACACTGAAGATGTGACACATTTATTAGAAGCAGAATCTTTCATCAGCAGCTCAACGTAGTCAGAAATGAGCAGATTGAGTAGAAAGAAGAGGGTTTGATGACTTTAACAGAAGTGAGGCAGGAGGAGCGAGCAAACAGGTGAAGTCCATTATTATTCAGGAGAGGAAGACCTTCTCTAATTGGTCAATGTGTTCTCCTGAAGGATTGTGGGACCCTGAGTTCTGAGCGGTGCTGACTGGGTATACGACACTTCCAGTATAATAATACATCTCAACCAACAAAGCAACAGCTTCACTTAAAGATCTCACCAGAGCCCAGATCACAATACTACCGGCATCCTCTGGGTTGATCTGAAGAAATGCCCATCTTTACTCCTGACTCTGTCACCAACTACACTAAAACTAGGGAGACGCATGCAGGGCGACAAAACAGGATTTATTGTAAAGGAAATCTAAAAACGTAAACAGGAAAAGAGTCAAAACCAAAAGCACAGCAAACCGAATGAAGAGAGAGAGATAAGAGAACAGGCTTAGAGTCACAACCAGGAAGAGCAGAGAGAAGATAAAAACAGACAGTCAAATGAGTGTCAGGAACAGAACTAACAAGATACAAATGTAAACAAACGCAAATGAAACTCAAAGAACAACACAAGGGCCGAGGCTAAAGTAACAAAGAGAACAAGACAGGAAGTCTAAGACAAAACATACCCACAAGCTAATACACCAGATAATAATCAACAGAACAAACAGGCAGGACCAGGACCAGGACAAGGACCAGAACCAGGACCAGGACCAGGGTAAGTGTACTGGGCGACGAGGACTGTTCTGGGTTCAGTTTAAATAGTAATGATAATCAAGGTCCAGCTGCTCAGAGAGGATTCTGGGCAATGTAGTTCTTGGAGTGAGGTGAGAGCTCCACAGGAAGTCATACATTCAGGAACATTAAGGATCATGGGATATGGAGTTCTGGACCAATCAGTGAGAGAACAGGACAGAGCTTGTATGAGCGGGAAGCACGACACTCTCTAAATTCTGTTTTTATACACAGTCATGTGACTGATTGATTGATTGATTGATTGATTTTTCCATTAAAAACATTATTTCCAACAGTGGAAGGAAATGTGTATATAAAAACAGAAACAGTCCAAAGACTAAGTGCCATTGTGGTCCCTTAGTTGCTGGTTTGTATTAGTACTCCTCACTTTTTCAGCCTTTTGTTGTCCCGTCCCAACTTTTTTGAGATCCATTGCTGCGTTCAGGTTTTAAAAGAGTATTTTCTGTTAATTACTGTGTTTAAAAATGAATTTAATATTGAGTTAATGTTGGTTTTCTGGTGATATTTTGCTGGTGTTAGGGTGAAGATGAATCAGATTGGTACGTTGGTTCAGAGGAGTAAACATTGACACTTTAGCATTGATTTAACATCTATTCAATGACAGATTGCTCTGTAGTTGAATGTTCTGGACCCAATGATTAAGTGTCATAAATCAGAACTGAAATCACTGTATAACTCAATTATTCCTTATTGAATCATTTCTCTTTGGCTCAAAGTTTGATTGTTAGATGTTAATAAATATCAACATTATATGTAACCGTTTTCTGTGGATCTGTGTACTCCAGCAGTCGTTGGCGTGTGTTCTCCATGAGCAGAAGGAGTGTGTTCTCCTCTGTTTGTGAGATTTAAGATGCTCGTGTTTCTTAGCATAAAATACAGCAATTAGACAAATGTCACCCACTGTTCTTATGGAGAGAGAACACGGTGATATTCATTTGCAGTAGCCGGAGCAGATTAGAGTATGTTTTAGATGGAGACAATATTTGGTGTGTGTGTGTGTGTGTGTGTGTGTGTGCGTTGTGGTTATGGCCAGTCTGTGCTATGGCAGAGCGCCCAATCACTGGCATTCATAATGAATGAGATTTGAATGGTGCACATCCTGAGAGTGGCTCAACCTGTCATAACTCAGAGACGAGACTCAGACGAGCCAAATGGAAATGTGATGCGCCTCTGTCGAACGAGCTGCTCCGGGCCTTTTCTGCTTTCCTCTGAACATCAGCACGTTTGTTCGAGAGGCGTACAGGTCCATAAAAACCCATCTTCTGTTTTTGTCCACAAGCAAGCACAACGATGAAAAAAGAGGCGTAAACTGACCCTTCAAATATGTTTTTTACTGCATCTCAGTATTTCAAAGCTTAAAATGTGCTAATTAATTATCAATTAACAGTTAACCAGGGTAAGATGATCAAAATTGAGGGTTTAATTCAAACTGATTCTGATCAGGTAGCTCCTCCCATCATCAGTGTTTCAGCCAATGACACTTCCAGAAGGCTCAATAGTGGGATATGGCATCAAAGCCTCCAAGTTCACTTCACCCCAGCAGGCACAGAACTTTATTATAACATAGTATAATCGCTGGAGAACATAGACGTTGTCAGAACATTGTCGCAATGTCATTGTGTCTGCTTGGACAGAGCTAACATGTAAGTAGCCTCTTAACTGTAGATCCACACTAGTCTCTTCAGTAACTCAGAAGCGCTGGCACAGTTAATGCATGCTCAGTGCCACCGAAACCACGTGAACTGAAAACTCCTCATATTTACCCACCGTGCTACATCTGCATAATCACAATGTGTGCTTCTTCAACCTATAACATTCCTACCACTGCTCATACCATACTGTGGCCATAACATTAACCTCTATGTGTGTCATATCAAATAACCCTGCTGAGTAAGTAAACACCTGATTATGCCATCACATGTCTCCAAACAAATCTCACATGCCAGTAAAATAAATGTCAACGTCCTGTTCTTCCTTCCTGCTGGGTTGCCAGGTTTGTGCATTGCGATACAAAGCTCAGTGCAAAGTGTATGTGTTTGTGTTTTGTGTGCATGTCTGCGTTATTGTCCAGAGGTCAGAGTCCGGATGGCCTGCAGGTAGAAGCTCTTTCTCAACCTCCCTGTGTTTGCCTTCAAGGCACAAAAATATGTCAAATATGTCGAGTCTCAAGTCAAAGTCAAATGGTGTCTATCAATGTAAAGAATGTTTTAATAAGCATTTTAATAAGAATAGTAATTTAATAATACATATTATTAAAAGTAATTATAAACTGCTACAAATTAATGTGAAATAAAAAAATGGATTGAAATAATCTGAGCTGGGCTTGTCCACACTGGACAAACGACTGGGTCGCCAGTTTGACTTAAATCAGGTTATTTTTAATTGTCAATTGTGAGAGTAGTGTAAACATGGAGCAGTGGCTGTGATTCACAATAATGAAAAAGACAGGGTATACTACCTGATTGAAACCCTCAGCAGCAGAAAGTTTGGCTTTGACACACGGTTTACATCAGTGTTTGGTGTTATTGTTTTCTTTTCTCACCTCCACCTGTTCTTCACCCCGTTCTACTTTAGAACCCCGAGCTGGTCCAGAACATCTGCCGCTGGGTCCAGCATGCCATCAGGACTCAATTCTGTGCCAAACTGACCCCCAACGTCACCAACATTGTGGAGATGAGCAGAGGCTCAAACGAGGACACAAAGTTCATGAAGCAGCCTGTGGCATAGTCAAAAGTTTGGATACGTCTAAACTTCAGGTATTTAATAGAGATGTTGCCTTTGCTGAATTACAGGAAGGTTAAATGTCAATTGTTTGGGTTTGTGCACTATTTATGGAAAATGTAAAATCTTATGATCATAGAATTCTTGGAAACCTCAATCAGAGGCCAACACCTGAGCTTTTAAAGTCAATCCAACATTTTTTCATCAGGAAGGAAACAAAAGACAATTTCATAGATTTAAAATGCTCTTATTGTACTTATTCATTCCAGCATAAAGTATATTTAACACACAGTAAACACTAATAATAAACACATTTCTACATTAATGACAGAATCATAGATTTAACTTTTTTCATCACTTTAGCTGCCTGGACCAGTTTTAACATTTAAAAATAGACTAAACCTGCTATGACTTCACCAAAAAGGAAGGATATTGCCCCTATCTGGGACATATTAAAGCTTACACTTTTCTTTTTCTACTCAACTTGTTCATTTCTGACTGTTCTGAGCTGCTGGTTAAAGATTCTGCTTCTAATAAACATCTTCAGTTACTGTAGGTGTTGATGTTACTGATGTTTGAGTCCCAGACAAATAGAACTGAGCTCTCAGCTGAAGGGCACCCTCTTGTGGCAAAAATCTGAGCTACATCATGTCCCTTTAGTGCTGTGCAGCCTGATGCCTTTCTGGGAATAAAAATCTAAAACTCCTACATTTCATATTATTACATCACAAATCATAAAACACATCTCTTCTCATTTGAAGGGTTCTTTACAAAAAAAACCTGTCTATGTCATGTAGCTGCTGTAAAAGACAGTGTTTAACAGTGTTGGTTTAAAGGTGTTTAATATTTGATGTTACAGTTGCTGTCTCTACTGTCTGCAATATTATATAATACAATATGTTTAGAAGATCATTATATAATATGCATTGTGTGTTCTGTCTTTTCAGTGCGGTGGTTTTATATACACTCAAAGCTCTTTGACATTTAGGACAGACATTAGAGACTCACTTCAACCAGCACCAACACTCAGCATCCACCTGCAGCCGGTCCAGCACCAGAACTCTCAGCACACATTGGACAGAGAGGTGAGGAGAGACTGAGCCAGGTTAGATGGAGATGATTAGGAGGGACATTTAGTCAGAACATCACTCCTACTCTTTTAGAGGACATGACCAGACTCATCTGAGACGTTTATACAGGACAGTGTCCTGACAGTGGGGCAGGAATAGCACCTCCTGTCTCTGTCTCTGGCTGGAGATCTTGATTTTGTTGACTGTAGTTGTGTGTGTGTGTGCGTGTGTGTGTGTGTGCGTGTGTGTGTGTGTATGTGTGTGTGTGTGTGGTGTGTAAACAGGGCAGCCACAAACAGTGTCTGAGAGGCAACACCACACCCTGACCCAGTCTCAGCCAGAACAAGAAGACTTACAGAGTGTACTCTGTGTGTGTGTATATGTGTGTGTGTGTGTGTGTGTGTGTGTGTCTGGACTTGCTCTGGTCAGGTTGTGTTGCCCAGACAGATGGACCATAGCAGGTGTGAAAGCACTGGGCACAAACACACTCACACACTCTCTGAACAGGGCTGTTTATTTTTGCTTTATTTTCATTTTGCAGATATACGTCACCCTCAGCAGTCAGACCTTCCATCAGAACAAAACACTTCTATTACTCACAGCACAGTCATTAACACTGACTCAGTGTAGTTACTCAGTAAGTCTTAAATTCACAGCACAATGACCCTGTAAGAGAAATAAACACTCATCAAAACTATGAAACCATCCAACAGCAACTTATAAACCACCAAAAAGCATCAAAAACCCCAACAACAATAAACACCAACAACAAAAAACAACACAGAAAACATCAACAACAATAAAGACCACCAACAAAAAAAAACACAAAAACACAAACATCAACAACAATAAACACATCAACAAACACACAAAACACCAACAATAAACACATCAACAAACACTAACAAGCACCAACAACAATAAACACCACAAACATACAAAACACCAACAACAATAAACCCCAACAACAAAAACCAACAAAATCCAATAAGCACGCAAACACACAAAACACCAATAATAAACACCAGCAACAAAAACCAACACAGAAAACATCAACAAGAACAAACACCAACAGCAAAAACCAACAAATACCAACACCAACACAACAAACACCAACAACAAAAACCAATAAACACACAAAAACACAAAACACCAACAATAAACACCATCAACAAAAACAACAAACACCAGCAACAAAAACCAACAAACACCAACAACAAAAACCAACAAATACCAACAACAACACAACAAACACCAACAACAAAAACCAATAAAGACACAAAAACACAAAACACCAACAATAAACACCATCAACAAAACCAACAAACACCAGCAACAAAAACCAACAAACACCAACAACAACACAACAAACACCAACAACAAAAACCAATAGAGACACAAAAACACAAAACACCAACAATAAACACCAGCAACAAAAACCAACAAACACCAGCAACAAAAACCAACAAACACCAACAACAAAAACCAACAAACACCAACAACAAAAACCAACAAATACCAACAACACAACAAACACTAACAACAAAAACCAATAAAGACACAAAAACACAAAACACCAACAATAAACACCAGCAACAAAAACCAACAAACACCAGCAACAAAAACCAACAAATACCAACAACAAAAACCAATACACACAAAAACACACAACACCAACAATAAACACCAGCAACAAAAACCAACAAACACCAGCAACAAAAACCAAAAAACACACAAAAACACAAAACACCAACAATAAACACCATCAACAAACAACAACAAACAACAATAAACACCAAAAACACAATAAACACCAACAACAGAAACAACAAACACCAACAACAAAAACCAAAAAACACAAAAACACAAAACACCAACAATACACACCATCAACAAAAACCAACAAACACCCACAATAAACACCACAAACACAATAAACACCAACAAAAAACAACAAACAGCAACAACAAAAGCCAATAATAAACATCAACAAACATCAACAAACACCAACAATACACTAGCACGATACCAAACCCTCACGACACCATCAACAGCAAAAATTAGCCACAAAACACCGTTAAACACAAGCACTTCTGAAAAGCCACCCAACAAAAGCCAATTATTACAAAAAACACCACAAACAATAGCCAACAAATACAAAAGGCCACAAACAAATACAATAAACATTCACCAATAAAATTTACAAACGCTACCTCCATCAAAATAAACATCAACACAAACCAACACCAATAAACAGCAGCCAGAACAAACGTCAGTAAAACCATCAGCAACAACCACAAACAATAACCAGCACCGTCCACAATTCCTAACAAAAATAACACCAACAACTTGTGTTAACAACTAATAATATGTTCTAGAGAGTTCCTTATGTACACACAGTGTTCTACAAAGTTCCTTATGTACACACAGTGTGTTCTAGAATATTCACTCTAAATTCAGACTGCTGTTGTTAGATTTTCTCCCATTATAATGTAAAGGTTATTTAGGTTTATCAGGGTTTTTTACATGGCTGTGTAACCGTGAACACCTGATATGTTCTTAAGGTTTAATACAGCAGTGTGTGTGTGTGTGTGCGTGTGTGTGTGTGTGTGTGTGTATCAGCTTCTCCCAGCCATGAACTGAGCTGCCACATCATCTACAGATCCAGGCAGAGGGTCAGAAACACAGCCAGCATTAAACATTAATAACCGCACTACTGAGCCTGTATTTTATGCAAGCAAAACTGACTGGCTGTCAAATTTTTCACATTTAAAGTCGTTTGGCTCTCGGTCCACTGCTGTTCCACAGGGGGGCCAAGCAGGCAGCAGCTTTGGCCCTCACTTAAAGGTCCAGCAGGGCCTTTATTTCATCTCCACACACCTCTGTCCTGCTCATAAGAGCGACTGATGGTCAGTCAGCATTAAGCCTCTGTCAGTGACCTGCCCAGGGGCTGATAAAGGGGGGAAATGAATGTCCATCTCATACGTTTTTGTCTGGGCTTGTGTTGATTCTCTAAAGCACACCGTAATTTACTTTTACATTCTGTCACAGCGGGTCAGGGGTAAAGCTGCAGCACTCTGATTTATGGGCAGACCTTCTAAAGAACCCAGAACTTTCTAATGGAGAAGGAAAATCTGTGTCTGTACTGTTAATGTTGACAAATGAAAATTATCATTTAGGTACTCGGTCATGTCTGTCCATATCTGATCTGAAAGAGCTGAAGCAGCACATTATTAAAAGAGTACAGAACAATAAACTGTACAAATAACCACAGACTGGATCTGGATTAAAGGTCTAATATGGCTTTAAAGCAGAATTCAGTTTTTATGTTCCTTTGAAGTTAGAACTGAAGTAATACAGTAAGTCTTTAGACATAAATATTCTACAGCTTTCCCTGCAATAAAACCACCAACTCAGATGACTTCTGTTCTATGGTGGTTTCTGTAGTGATTTGTGGTGATTTCTGTAGTGACTTGTGGTGACTTCTGCAGGGATTTTCAGTCATTTCTGCTATGATTTGTGGTGATTTCTGCTGTGATTTTTGGTGGTTTCTGCAGGGATTTGTGGTGATTTCTGCAGTGATTTGAGTTGATTTCTGCAGTGATTTGAGGTGATTTCTGCAGGGATTTGAGGTGATTTCTGCAGGAATTTGAGGTGATTTCTGCAGGAATTTGAGGTGATTTCTGCAGGAATTTGAGGTGATTTCTGCAGGGATTTGCAGTAATTTCTGCTGTGATTTTTGGTGGTTTCTGCAGGGATTTGTGGTGATTTCTGCAGGGATTTGTGGTGATTTCCGCAGTGATTTGAGGTGATTTCTGCAGGTATTTGTGGTGATTTCTGCAGAGATTTGTGGTGGTTTCTGCAGTGGTTTGTGGTGGTTTCTGCTGTGATTTATGGTGATTTTTGCAGTGTTTTGTGGTGATTTCTGCAGGGATTTTTGGTGATTTCTGCAGAGATTTGTGGTGATTTCTGCAGAGATTTGTGGTGATTTTTGCAGTGTTTTGTGGTGATTTCTGCAGGGATTTTGGTGATTTCTGCAGGGATTTGTGGTGATTTCTGCAGGGATTTGTGGTGATTTCTGCAGGGATTTGTGGTGATTTCTGCAGGGATTTGAGGTGATTTCTGCAGTAATTTGAGGTGATTTCTGCAGGGATTTGAGGTGATTTCCGCAATGATTTGAGGTGATTTCCGCAGTTATTTGTGGTGATTTCTGCAATGATTTGTGGTGATTTCTGCAGGGATTTGTGGTGGTTTCTGCTGTGATTTATGGTGATTTTTGCAGTGTTTTGTGGTGATTTCTGCAGGGATTTGTGGTGATTTCTGCAGGGATTTGTGGTGATTTCTGCAGGGATTTGAGGTGATTTCTGCAGGGATTTGAGGTGATTTCTGCAGTGATTTGAGGTGATTTCTGCAGGGATTTGAGGTGATTTCTGCAATGATTTGAGGTGATTTCCGCAGGTATTTGTGGTGATTTCTGCAATGATTTGTGGTGATTTCTGCAGGGATTTGTGGTGGTTTCTGCAGGGATTTTTGGTGGTTTCTGCAATGGTTTGTGGTGGTTTCTGCTGTGATTTATGGTGATTTTTGCAGTGTTTTGTGGTGATTTCTGCAGGGATTTTTGGTGATTTCTGCAGGGATTTGTGGTGATTTCTGCTGTGATTTGTGGTGATTTCAGTCACTGACCAAAATTGGTAATTATTACTGATTATGTACTAAATTTTAAAATATTTGATAAGACAGTAAAACAATGAATCTGTCTTGTTCATTTTCAAACATGCCACAAAGTCTAACCTTGATTAATTGTAATTGTAATGGATTCCTTTTAGCTTCTTTATAATTAAAACATTTGAAAGTTTCATACAGAACAAAAGCAAGTCCTGAATTCCATGTGTAGTTATTTTAACCATATTTCAAATATTGAAAAAAAGGAAAAAGTCTCTTTATCATCCCTGTTTCTTTAGGATGAAGGCTGTAGATGAGTCTCACCAGAGCTGTATGATCACATAGTGGCTTTTTCTTCAGCCACACCTCCCACAGTTATTTCATTTTACAGGCCCGGTTCTCCTCCTTTGATCCGCCTCTTAATGATTATGTGCTGTGGCTTCTCTGCCGATGCTGTCGCGTCCGTTTGCATGGGAAGCTGTGTGTCGGAGAGCTCTCGGTCAGCATAGGCTGCTATAATTATCAGAGAGCTCGTCCCCGTCTCTTATTTGCTTTTGTTATCTGTCCGGCTCCTTCGCCGAGCTGCTGTGTATTTGAATGGAGATAAAATCAGAGAGGGTGTAGAGACCCCACGCTCACTCCCACAAACTTGTGTTCAGAATTATTCATCAGAGCTGTCTGGTGTTAGGAGAGGCAGGGCTGGGCATGGATGTCTGTGGCCTGAGACTGGATTTTTAACCTTTTTTAACCCTTTGAAGTTCACATTTTCTTTGTAATTTATTATGAACTATGAATTACTGTCATAGCTCAGAGTCACAAGGGAAAGAACTGTTCTGTAACTTTCAGTCCATATGTTGTGTTATGTATGCAGACAAGGAAAGTCAGTGCTTTTCACATGTTTGTGTCATTGCCTGCATTGTACACCTTTATTATTACAATGTGTTACTAAATTCACAGCCATGAAATGAGCTTTTTCCTGTGAAATTGATCATTTGCCATGAAATTATCAATTAAAGCAACTTGTACCTTAATTGCAGGTTCTGAAAATAGCACATAGACATTATTTGACATTTTGTATTCACAGAATCAGGCAAAATATTTGACAAGGGCGGCACTCAAGATTCATGAAACTACTAATACACTAATACACTATTTTCCTGGGTTGAGTGAGCTGAATCTCCTCTTTGGCTATTTTCAGTCATTTCTTTTACTTATTAGTGCTGTAGAGTTAATCAGATAGCCCCTCCCCTTCCCCCTGTCCTGTGCACAAGCACAAATTTCCCAGTTGTTGGTTGGCTGGAACACTGCTGTCTCATGCTGTCCAAGCTACATTATTTGTTTCCTCTCAACAGAACCAGTTCTGGGTCTCAACACCGAGCTTTTTTCCAGCAAATAACTGACATATTTGCTGTGTATTAAATTAAAATTCATTACTGCTCTTTTAATCTGCATGTGTTCTTTTTCACTCCAGTACTCTTTACTTGCACATTGACAACTTCTAGATATACCACTATTAAGGCCTCTTGTTATATGGAATTATTTTGACAAATATGATTTTGATGAAGCATAAATTAACTAATGAGGAGGCTTCATGCCCCGAAAGTTAAAAGTATGTAATATCCATGAGTGCATGCGAGTTTACATGAATCAACATTACTTATTAACCTTGATCACAACAGATCACCCCAAATGGTAGAGTACTGTCTGCATATAGATTTTCTAGGTTTTGGCATGTCTTATATTGACGCTCAAAGCTCTTTGACATTTGGGATAGACATTTGAGACTCAGCTCAACAACCACCAGTGGTCAGAATCCATTTGCAGTCGGTCCAGCACCAGAACTCTCATCACATATTAGCTAATAGACAGAGAGGTGAGATACTGAGCCAGTTTATGAAGATGGATATGATTAGTAGTGGGATATTTAGCCAGTGCATCAGTCCTAGTCTTTTAGAGGAAAAGACCATCTTTATTTGACTTTAGAAACCAGGACCTCATGTGAAAGATGGTGTCATTTATACAGTATTGTCTACTTCACTGGAATAGTGCCTCCCGTTGTCCACCAACATGCCACTAACATGAGTCTTCTTCCAAAGACCTTCTCCTCTTTGTCTGTTTTTCAGCATCTTCTTCTCATTAACACATAGCCCCTCCCCTTCCCCCTGTCCTGTGCATAAGCACAAATTCACCCCTGTTGCTAGTTGGCTGAGAAATGCTCTTATTCTGTCCGAGCTACAATCCTACTGTCCATGTCACTGCACACGGAATAGCATCTCCTGATGTCCACCATCACCACTTACCAGCAGATACACAAGCTTTTCCTCGGAGGTCTCCCATCCAAGCACTAACCAGACCCAGACCTGCTTAGCAGTAGAATTATATGCTATGTTGTGAAGGTGCCATGGAGATCTGGGATTTCTCAGCAAGTTGCCTCTTTAGCATAACATAGACCTCTTCTTTTACTGGCTGTGCTCAGGAAGCTGCTCTGATCAATGAGCTTTTAATACAGCAGCAAATCCCTGTCCGGAGGATTCACTGACTTCATAATAGAGACAACAACAGCATGTTGTGAGTCACTCAGCACAGCCCACAGCGGAAGTCCTTCTGTTTCTCTCCAACAAAGCATGCCACTAAAGAGAGGGCTTTATACAGATTGTATCTGGCAAAGCTGGAGGTAATGATGGCAGTGCAGCGTGAGTGAGCGCAGTGCTACCTGAGCTGCCACGGACATAAAGGCTGACGAGCAGGAGCCAGTGACCCCCCTTTGACAAGGACATGTTGGGGTTGTCAGAGCAACAGGAGCTGTCAGCGTGGCAGCTAGCGTAAAGTAAAAAAAGAAAAAATGAACGTGGCAGAGGTGTAGGCCATGTAATGTGCTGTAGTTTTCACACTAGAGATCTTTTCCAGACCCAGTACCACTCGCTCTGCCAGGTATATTTTTGGTATGAAAGTTGTTTTTGTGGCAGAGATCTCTGGATCTTCAGCAGTCTAGAGTTCACGTCAAACAAACCCTGAGACATTACATTTACATTTGAGACATTTAGCAGACACTCTTATCCAGAGCTACTTACAGTTGGCGGTTAGGTGTCTTGCTCAAGTGCACTTCAGTCACGACCTGCATGGGGATCAAACTGGCAACCTTCTGGCCACAAGACCAGATCCTTAACCACCAGGCCACGGATGCCTCACATCACTTGACAACACAATTCGTTCAAATGTTGGCTGTTGATAGACCAAAAGAAAACATATTTAAATTTGTTATAAAAATCATATTTACTGTACTGTAGTGAGGCAGGAGGGGTGAGATGCCCACTGAGGAAGCCACACAATGCAGACAACACTGCCCCCAAGTGTACAAAAGAAGCTCACAGCTGCTTTTTGTTGTAAGTAGTTGTATATCAGCTTCATTTGTACCATCATATTATGACATTTACAACCTGTGGTCACATTTTATATCTTTTAACACAAACTTTATTAGCAAAAAAACTAATAAAATAGCTAATTTTGCTAGCTGCATCAGCTGAGCATTTGGTTGTAGCCTAGGTTGAACATAAACTACCAATATATACCAAGTACAAACAGAGATAGGATCATTTAAACTTGATATAAAAACCATATTAAGATTAAGATTAAGATCAACCAATTTAGCCAATGTGATTTTTCACACAACAGAATTTGACCTCCGCATTTAACCCATTTGTGCAGTGAAACACACACACACACTAGTGAACACACTAGGCTGTGAGAATTTGTGCCCGAAGCGGTGGGCAGCCCTTATCCACTGGCGCCCGGGGAGCAGTTAGGGGGTTAGGTGCCTTGCTCAAGGGCACTTCAGTCATGTCCTGTCTGGGGATCGAACCAGCGACCTTCTGGTCACAAGACC